>JAJAGP010001159.1:0-139824 GCA_025084515.1 Ancistrus triradiatus
AAAGTAACAAGGCTACAAGGTTACCATCAGTAACACACTACGCCGAGAGGGACTCAGATCCTGCAGTGCCAGGCATGTCCCCCTGCTTAAGCCAGTACATGTCCAGGCCTGTCTGAAGTTTGCCAGAGAGCATATGGATGATCCAGAAGAGGATTGGGAGAATATCATGTGGTCAGATGAAACCGAAATAGAACTTTTTGGTAAAAGCTCAACTGGAGAAAAAAGGATGCTGAGTCGCATCCCAAGAACACCATACCTACTGTGAAGCATGGGGGTGGAAACATCATGCTTTGCAGCTGTTTTTCTACAACGACTGATCCGTGTTAAGGGAAGAATGAACGGGGCCATGTATCGTGAGATTTTAAGTTAAAACCTCCTTCCATCAGTGAGCGCATTGAAGATGGAACATAGCTGGGTCTTCCAGCATGACAATGATCCCAAACACACTGCTCTGGCAACGAAGGAGTGGCTCCGTTTAAAAAAAAAAATAATAATAATAATAAAAAATAAAATAAAATAAAAAAATAAAAACATTTCATGGTCCTGGAGTGGACTAGCCAGTCTCCAGAGCTCAACCCCATAGAAAATTTGTGGAGGAAGTTGAAAGTCCGTGTTGCTCTCTCATCTTTCTAAGTAGGAGAACTTACACACTCAGTGGCTGACTACTTTTTGCCCCACTGTATATGAACATGTACTTTGCAGGGTAAAGTATTAACAGAATTGAATTGGAAAAATTTTTTAAATAACCTAATTTTATGTATATACATAACTACAGGGTGTTCCATACGTCCAGCATAATAGAAAAAAAGAAACACAAAACCGACCCATGTCCACTGCTACATGTATTTAATTTTGTGTCTCTGAGGTGCCTCATGCCTGGCTGGTGCTCCACAGAGATTATCTGCTAGAATGTCTGAGGCGGGGATATTGCACACATACTATTGCTGCCCTTCCCTTCCTTTGTCATTTGTGCTGCGCTGGGACATCCACAACACCCACAATCAAGTGTGGCTTGCACACAGTCTTAGATGAAACAGATTCAGGATTTAGAAGGATTGGATGCTCCAGAGTCTTGAAAGGCAGCTCTCTCTCCATCACTGCAGCGCTGCACATCAGTGTTCAGACTTGTTCTTGCGTCCTCTCTGGAGCACTGCAGGAGATGCAAAGGGTTTCAAATCCTGCTCACACATCTTCACAATGTGTTTCTTCAGGTGCTGTCTGTGTGCGTGGAGGAAGAGAACATCATCCCTTACATCACCAATGTGCTGCAGAATCCTGACCTGGCACTGCGCATGGCCGTCCGCAACAACCTGGCCGGAGCAGAAGAGCTCTTCGCGCGCAAGTTCAACACCCTGTTTGCCGGGGGCAACTACTCCGAGGCTGCCAAAGTGGCAGCCAATGCGCCAAAGGTACCATTCGGCTTTTTGGTTTTGATCTTGTAGTGTGACCGTCTAGAATGTTACTCACAGGTCTTTCCGTTGCAGGGCATCTTGCGCACTCCAGATACCATTCGGCGTTTCCAGAGCGTGCCGGCTCAGCCAGGCCAGACCTCTCCTTTGCTGCAGTACTTTGGCATCCTGCTGGATCAGGGCCAACTCAACAAGTTTGAGTCGCTGGAGCTGTGCAGGCCTGTGCTACAACAGGGCCGCAAGCAGCTGCTCGAGAAGTGGCTGAAGGAAGACAAGGTAACAGACCTGAAGGGGTTTGCTTCAGATAAGAAAGGAGGGTTTATTTTAAGAAATCAGAATCCTCTGGTTACCTTTTTGATTCCGTAATGCAGCTTGATGTGTTTTATTCAAGTGTCTCTCTGATGCTGTGTATGATGGGCTGTGTTGCAGCTGGAATGCTCAGAAGAGCTGGGTGATTTGGTGAAGTCTGTTGACCCAACTCTTGCTCTAAGTGTCTACCTAAGGGCAAACGTCCCCAACAAAGTCATCCAGTGCTTCGCCGAAACCGGCCAGTTCCAGAAAATTGTACTGTACGCAAAAAAGGTGAGTTGACAGTCAGTTTAATGTCTGCATTACCTTCTGTGAAACAGGACGTTGACCGGGCATTGCCATAGTCACATGGGTTTTTTTTTTTTAGGCTACTGTACAGTGAGGCAGAATACCTATGGTTACTAAGTACTGTGGTTTAGATACTTGGCACATAGTGCTAAACAATACTATTAAAACACAACTAAACACAAATGCAGTTTTTAAATGAAGGTGTTTATTATTAAGGGAGAAAAAATCCAAACCTACATGGCCCTGTGCGAAAAAGTGATTGCCCCCCCTTGTTAAAACATAACTATGGTTTATCACACCTGAGCTCACTGTCTTTAGCCGCACCCAGGCCTGATTATTGCCACACTTGTTCTCAATCAGGACATCACTTATATAGGACCTGCCTGACGAAGTGAAGTACACCAAAAGATCCTTAAAAGCTACACGTCATGCCGAGATCCAATGAAATTCAGGAACAATTGAGAAAAGTAATTGAGATCTATCAGTCTGGAAAGGGTTATTTCTAAAGCTTTGGGACTCCAGCAAACCACAGTGAGAGCCATTATCCACAAATGGTGAAGACATGGAACAGTGATGAATTTTCCCAGGAGTGTCCGGCTGACCAAAATGACCCATAGAGCGCAGCGACGACTCATCCAAGAGGTCACAAAAGACTCCATAACATCCAAAGAACTGCCAGCCTCACTTGCCGCAGTTACGGTCGGTGTTCATGCCTCCACCATAAGAAAGAGACTGGGCAAAAATGGCCTGCATGGCAGAGTTCCAAGACAAAAACCACTGCTGAGCAAAAAGAACATTTAAAGCTCATTTCAGTTTTTCCTGAACACATCTTGATGAACCCCAAGACTTTTGGGAAAACATTCTGTGGACTGACGAGACAAAAGTTGAACTCTTTGGAAGGTGTGTCCCCCATTTACATAAAAGTAACACGGCATTTCAGAAAAAGAACATTATACCAACAGTAAAATATGGGGGTGGTAGTGTGATGGTCTGGGGCTATTTTGCTGCTTCAGGACCTGGAAGACTTGCTGTGATAAATGGAACTATGAGTTCTGCTGTCTATCAAAAAATCCTGAAGGAGAATGTCCGGCCCATCTGTTCGTGACCTCAAGCTGAAACGAACTTGGTTCGCAGCAGGCACAATGATCCAAAACACACCAGCAAGTCCACCTCTGAATAGCTGAAGAAAACAAAAATGAAGACTTTGGGGTGGCCTAGTCAAAGCAAAGTCCTGGGACCTGAATCCTATTGAGATGCTGTGGCATGACCTTAAAAAGGCCCGTTCAAGCTGGAAAAACCCTCCAATGTGGCGCTGATGAATTACAACAATTCTGCAAAGATGAGTGGCCCCAAATTCCTTCACAAACTCTGTAAAAAGACTCATTGCAAGTTTATGGCAAACGCTTGGTTGCAGTTGTTGCTGGAAATCACTTTCTCACACTTTCTTGTAGGTCTGGGTTTTTCTCCCTTAATAATAAACATTCATTCATTTAAAAACTGCATTTTGTGTTTACTTGTGTTGTCTTTGACTAATATTTAAAATTGGTTTGATGTTCTGAAACACTTAAGTGTAACAAAACATGCAAAAAATCCGGAAAATCAGGAAGGGGGCAAACACTTTTTTCACACCAACTGTATTAGTGCAGTACTGTCCTATACAAAAACTGTACAGTATTTCTTGTTTGTGTATTTTATAATGCAGTACATGACTACAAACGTATATCATGCGTAATATACAAAATGTCCGTGCGGCGTTCTTTAATGGCTTTCTTCTTTATTTTGTATCAGGCTTTTGTATCACGCTTAACTAGAGTGAATGCTTTGAAGCCATGATTTAAGTGTAAAGGTTATTTTCAACAGAAAACTGTTTGCAAATGGTGTGTAATTTATGGAAATCGTACTCCTGAATTTTGAATTTTCCGGGGCAAGTTATGGGTGATACGCAGCACTCTGTCTCACTCTGAGGAGGAAGACAGCAGTGCATGATGTAGGGAGTGATGAGCTGAGGGAAAGCTGTGGATGTGCAATAATCATTAGTTGTCTGTTACATGAGGTATTGAGTACTTTATAATAAAGTAAGCCTCATGTTAATGTCTTTACCCGGCTGTAGTTTAGTAAGTGCTTTAATCGTGTGTAAAGGTAGGTTTTGCTCAAAACTCTATTGAGAGCACAGGACACAGTCCATTTGCATACACACTGTTGTTGTTGTTGTTAAGGAAATGACCCTACTTAACCCATATATTACCTTGGCAGATGTTAGCTGGTGAGCAGTTATAATGACAAACGTGGCAGCGCAACCTCTGGTGCAGAACGTTTTCATAAATATGTCAGCCGACGGGAACTTTGTATATATCACGTAACCGTTGTGGGTTATTTTGTATTAGTTTCTATTTGTAGCGGAAAGGTGACGCATTGTGTGGGGAGAGTAGAGTAGAAGCAGAGTACGGAGAACTGTCTTTCCAGGGGAGAAAGGGGGAAAACCTTTTTTTGTAACGCAGGAACATCCAGCATGAAGTGTAGCCAAGGCACAGATGGCAGGATTTCTGTTTATTAAATAAATATAAATGACTGGCAAATTCCAAATAAAAATAATGCATCAATGGCAGGAGCATTTATTCACAAATGACAACTGGTTGGAGTAAAGATGCGATGTTTTCAGACCTCGATTAACACTACCAGTTTATATTCATTTATTACGAAACAATGCTAAGGTTTTAACCTGGGGAAAGTTCGGCGATCAGTATTTCAGTCACAGCTTTCATGTGTCTTGTATTTTTGTCAAATAAAGTTCTGGTTAAGGTGATCACCTGTCAGTAGCCCATTGAGTAGAATGAGGTGCGTTCGTGTTAATTCAACAGATACTGGAATGGAATTGCTGCCGTACATGTATATGTTGAGTTTAAGAAAATTTGGAGTGGTCCCTTAAAGCTGTATTTAAGATTGTTTATAAATTATTATTGCATTTTTTTTTTTTTCTTCTAACTTCAGCCATTATGGTATTGTAACTAGGGATGCACCGATATTGAATTTCTTGGGCCGATACGATAAGCGATTTTTATTTATTTATTTTTAGCACAAATCTTGAACTGGTACAGACAGCAATAAGAACAACTAAGTGTGCAAAAAATCTTAGGACTGAGAAGCTCCAAGAAAGAATAGAACTGCATACATAACTATACAGTCAGTGTCATCAGATATTTTTGCTTATGAATAACAGCCAAAAGAAAATCAAAAACAAAAATATGCATATGTAAATGTATTATAAATATCGGTTCTAATATCAGCTTAAAATTCTAATACCGGACCAATGTCGATATCTGAAAAAAGTCCCATATATCGGCAAGAAATAGAAATAGATCTGCCGCCGATATATCGTGCCTCACTAATTTAAACCAGTTTATGCCAAGTTATAATATGAGCAACTCAAAGTCAGATTTATTTATATAGCGCTTTTTAACAATGGAGCATTGTCTCAAAAGCAACTGTACAAGTTTAGATTATCTCCTATCAGTATCTATGTCCAGTCCCCAAACTGAGCAAGGCCTAGGGCGGCAGTGGGCAGTGGCAAGGAAAACTCCCTAAGTGTTGTACCTAAGCAGTACTGTAACATATTGGTATCTGGTGCAGGTTAGGGTGATCTAAAGTGCTACGCTTATACTTTCCCTGTGGTCGCTGAGTTCAGGGGCTAATTCTCAACCATTCTTGTGGAGCTCACTAAGCCTGGTGTGAATGTCATGTGGACTCCATGTTCGTGAACGCGTGCCTTATGGGTTTGTTTTTTTTTTTTCCCCTCCTGGCTGTGTGTAGTTGTCTAATACCTCTCGATTCGGCTGCCTTCTGTCCCTGCAGGTTGGCTACACTCCAGACTGGATCTTCTTCTTGCTTCGAAATGTTATGCGAATCAGTCCCGAAACAGGGTCTGCAGTTTCTCCCAGATGCTGGTACAGGATGAGGAACCTTTGGCTGAACATCACAAGGTGAGCGTTATTCCATCATGCTGATCTTGTCTTCTTTTGTTTTCTGTTCTATTGTTATCTCTGATAAATGGGGAGCTGTGCTAACAGATGCACGTTGTGTCCTCCTGCTCAGATCGTGGATGTGTTCATGGAGTATAACCTGATCCAGCAGTGCACCTCCTTCCTGCTGGATGCTCTAAAGAACAACCGCCCCACAGAGGGTTCCTCTGCAGACACGCCTGCTGGAGATGAACCTTGCAGCACGCACCGCAGGTCCCTTTCATGCTTCGCTTGTGCGCTCTTTGAACGACCTCTTAGAGATGTGCGGGAAAAGTCCTAGCGCCAGTGTTTGTGCTTTTAGGTGGCTGATGCCATTCTGGGGAACCAGATGTTTACCCACTATGACCGAGCCCATGTGGCCCAGCTTTGTGAGAAGGCCGGATTGCTGCAGAGAGCCCTGGAGCATTATACTGACTTGTATGACATCAAGCGTGCTGTGGTGCACACCCACCTGCTTAACCCCGAGGTACCTGCCGAAAGACACAACACTTCATTATCTGTTTCGGGCTTTACACACTAGATGGTTCATCTCTACCATGCCGTTCACTGGTCATTCACTATACAGTGGGGAAAGTAAGTATTTGATACACTGCTGATTTAGCAGGTTTTCCCACCTATAAAGAATGGAGAGGTCTGTAATTATCGTAGGTACACTTCAACTGTGTGAGACAGAATCTAAAAAAAAATCCAGAAAATCACGTTGCATTTTATTGCATGAAATAAGTATTTGATAAAACAGAACTTAATATTTGGTAAAGAAACCTTTGTTTGCAATTGGAGGTCAGACGTTTCCTGTAGCTCTTGACCAAGTGGGCACACACTGCACCAGGGATTTTGGCCCACTCCTCCATATAGATCTTCTCCAGATCTTTCAAGTTTTGGGGCTGTCGCTGGGCAACATTGAGTTTCAACTCCCTCCAAAGATTTTCTATTGGGTTCAGGTCTGGAGACTTGCTAGGCCACTCCAGGACATTGATGTGCTTCTTATGGAGCCACTCCTTAGTTGCCCTGGCTGTGTTTTGGGTCATGGCCATGCTGGAAGACCCAGCCGCGACCCATCTTCAATGCTCTTACTGAGGAAAGGAGGTTGGTGGCCAGAATCTCACGATACATGACCCCATCCATCCTCCCTTCAATCCGGTGCAACCACTTTGCAGAAAAGCACCCCCAAAGTATGATGTTTTCACCCCCCATGCTTCACGGTTGGGACTGTGTTCTTGGGGTTGTACTCATCCTTCTTCTTCCTCCAAAGATGACGAGTGGAGTTGATACCAGAAAGCGCTATTTTGCTCTCATTGGACCGCATGACCTTCTCCGATGCCTCCTCTGGATCATCCAGATGGTCATTGAACTTCAAACGGGCCTGGACATGTGCTGGCATGAGCAGGGGGACCTTTACTAATGGTAATCTTTGAGACTGTGGTCCCAGCTCTCTTCAGGTCATTGACCACATCCTCCTGTGTAGTTCTGGGCTCATTCCTGACCTTTCTCAGAAGCATCCTTACTCCATGAGGTGAGATCTTGCATGGAGCCCCAGGCCGAGGAACATTGACAGTCATCTTGTTTCTTCCATTTTCTAATAATTGCGCCAACAGATGATGCCTTCTCATCAAGTTGCTTGCCTATCATCCTATAGCCCATCCCAGCCTTGTGCAGGTCTACAATTTTGTCCCTGGTGTCCTTAGACAGCTCTTTGGTCTTGGCCATGGTGGAGAGGTTGGAGTGTGGTCAGGTGTCTTTTATGCAGGTAACGAGTTGAAACGTGCAATTAATACAGGTAATGAGTGCGGAATAGGAGGGCTTCTTAAAGAAAAACTAACAGGTCTGTGAAAGCCAGACTTCTTGCTGGTTGGTAGGTGATCGAATACTTATTTCATGCAAAGAAATGCACACACATTACACATTTCTACATTCTTTGTAGGTGGGAAAACCTGCAAAATCGGGAGTGTATCAAATACTTATTTTCCCCACTATAGTAGTGCAGGGATGGGACTGTGTTCTGTCACTAACCGTTATGGCTGCTTCAAGACTGCGAGCTGGTCAAACTCTCAGGTGTAGCCGACATTACAGCCCACATCATTGGTTATAAACATAAAGGTTTGATTATTAAACTATTTGAAAGCAACGCTTCCTTCCTTTGGGTGGTAATTGCCATGTTTATTACAGATGATTGCACTCTGTTGCTGAAGAGTTCTTTAGTTTTATTCGTGTTTAGATAAAAACCAGCTTGTAAGCTTTACACACTTTATCTGCAGTGGCTGGTGAACTTCTTCGGCTCTCTGTCGGTGGAGGACTCTCTGGAGTGCCTGCGAGCAATGCTGTCAGCCAACATCCGCCAGAACCTCCAGATCTGCGTGCAGGTGGCCTCCAAATACCACGAGCAGCTCACCACACAGTCCCTCACCGAGCTCTTCGAGTCTTTCAAGAGCTTTGAAGGTAAGGTTGAGCTGCAAAAAAAGTGGTCGAAATTGAATTCACCTTGAGCAAGTTGCCGTGCATTTCTTTTGATATCCAGATGATTACAGAATAAAGATCGTCCAGCTTATTTCTCTTTTTAAAATTCACGCCCTGTTGTTTAAACAAATATAGGCCATTATGTGGAAATACAGAAAATACAGAATTTTATGCATAAATATGACCAAAAACCTCCCGGTTTTAACGCAAGTAGAAAATTGTACCAACGAGACAATTATGCTTGGTCACTTATTTATTGAGGAAAATGATTCAGGATTACATCTGTGAGTGGCAAAAGTATGCCAACCTTTGCTTTAGTATCTAAACAGTACTATTAAAATGTCCCATGTCATACTAAAGTTTATTACACGCACTGAGAGCACAGATGTGGCAACCCAAGGAGTTTCAACACCCGTGTGCTACACTATTTGCTAGTCCAACTTGCAAAGCAAGTCCAACATGAATAAAGAAATACACAGAAGTGGGTGTGTCCTTGGGACACTCATCATCCTCGTTTGTTTCGTAACACGCAGTATCTGCTGACTCAAACGTTCATGGTTGGATATATTGAACTGGTTGGATTTTACAAGTTGAGTCAGATTTATGTATATAGCGCTTTTTACAATGGAGCATTGTCTGAAAGCAACTGTACAAGTTTAGATTATCTCCTAGTATCTATGTCCAGTCCCAAACTGAGCAAGCCCAGGAAGACCGTGGCATGGAAATACTCCCTAAGTGTTATGAGGAAGAAACCTTGGGAGGACCAAGACTCAAAAAGGGACCCGACCTCCTTGGGTGGCGTAGATGATAAAATCTAAGAATGAAACAAATTCATCTAATCAAAATTATTTTTATTTATATATTATTTTTATTATTAGCCTATGCTCCCATTTCTGCTCTTCTATGTTATCAATAGAGAAGTGTGTGTGACTGCTGTGGTGGGGTCTTCAACACCAACATGCAATTGTGCTAAGTATTGTGGGTCATGATCAAGCTTAAGAATTGGGACCTTTTACTTTATTAGACTATATTTTAGTGAGTCATGATGAGAGAGCGAGGGAGAGAAGAAATATTTTGCACGCTCTTATGTTTTGAGTGTTTCCATATGCATTACAATACAGGCAGGCAGGCAGACAGACATGCAGACAAACAAACGTCGGGTCTTCAACAACTCAAGGCTCTTACATTACTGCATGGTTTTATAGGTCTGTTCTACTTCCTTGGCTCCATTGTGAACTTCAGCCAGGATCCAGAAGTCCATTTCAAATATATTCAGGCAGCATGTAAAACTGGCCAGATCAAAGAGGTGGAGAGAATTTGCAGAGAGAGCAACTGCTACGATGCTGAGCGTGTGAAGAACTTCCTCAAGGTATGAAGCCGGGGTTTTCTAATGGCTGATATTTAGTATATAATGCCAATATCACAATTTTTTTTTTTTTTTTTGCAACTGATAAAACTAATAATGATTGAGACTTCAAATTGCTGAGTTTAAATTAACATTTATTTAAGCTATAAATGCACTGTCTCTGTTTGGTGTCCTTTTTTAATTTAAAAAAAAAAAAAAAAAAAAAAGTTTATTGCTCTTAAGTACAACATTTATTACCAGATAACAATATCACATGCTTTCTGGGGAAAAAATGAACTTGTCTAAATAGTGATAGATTAGTGGACCTGGTAGCAGCATCTTTTTAGTTTTAGTCCCAGTTCCTGTTAAAAGCAGCAATGCTGGAAACGGTTCATTTTCTCATAATCAGACCCACCCTCACTGAATCTCAGCATCTTTGTTTTTAGTCACTAAGCAGTCTCGATTTATGAGCTGCAAGTTTTATTGCTGGAAACAAGTTGTCTCTGCATTTTCTCTGTTCTAAGTGCAGATATCAGCCGATGGATTCAAAATGGCACTAATCGGCCCATATTAATCTATCCAAGTAGTTTTTATTCTAATGATGTAAAATCTTTTTCATATCCAGGAAGCAAAACTGACTGATCAGCTGCCTCTCATCATCGTCTGCGACCGCTTTGACTTTGTTCATGACCTGGTTCTTTATCTGTACCGCAACAACTTGCAGAAGTACATTGAGATCTATGTGCAGAAGGTAAGCTCTATAGCTTAATGTAACGTGTAGGGGAGACCGGGTATGGTTGTAACACCACCAATTTCACCAGTCATGGATAAGATAGGAGTCATATGATCATTTCAGTGTTTACCCATTTCCTCCCTGATCCCACATGGTGGTTGTCAAGGCTGGATACAGGCACATGCAGATTGTATAAAGAAAAAACTAATTTTGAGGTAAAGTAAATTTTTGAACGAAGACTGTTTTATTTAGATGAAACCATATAAATTGTTACATTAAATTGTAGTTTCTCAGGCAAAATGGAATGCTTTTTTTTTTTTTTTTTTTCTCCTTCCCCTGCTAATTTCAAACCACTATGCTAATATAACTAGCTAAACAACGTCCGACAGGGATGGGGTGGGTTGTAGCACGCCTTTTAAAAAGTGTTACTACCACCCCCTTACATACAACTAAGAGCTTTCTTGATTTTAATAATTTTATAGAATGCCTATGCAGTGGTAAAGACTGACAGATGTGCCTGTAAATGTTAAAAAAAAAAAAGCATGTGGTGAGGACAAGTCAGTCAGATCAGTTACAAAGGCGCATTGGATCTGCCATGTAAAACTGAGCAGGGCTGTAGCCTAGCGGTTAAGGTACTGGACTCTAGTCCAGAAGGTCCAGGATTCAAATCCCACCTCTGCCAAGCTGCCACTGTTGGGTCCTTGAGCAAGGCCCTTAACCCTTAATTTGTAGTAAAGAAATGTGTGTACTTTTGTATGAAAGTTTGAGAACTCTAGCTCAAATTCAGTGAGTTACAGGTACTGAAGCACAAAGTGTTACAACCATACCCGGTCTCCCCTATTCCATCTCCCCTGGGGTTATTGAACTTGTGAGTGAATGTGCAATGTTTGTGACTGTCAGGTGAACCCCAGCCGTTTACCGGTAGTGATCGGTGGGCTGTTGGACGTGGACTGCTCGGAGGATGTAATTAAGAACCTGATCCTGGTGGTCAGAGGCCAGTTCTCTACTGATGAGCTGGTAGCTGAGGTGGAAAAGAGAAACAGGTATGCATTTCCACTTCTCCTGGAAGCGCAGATACGCAATCATTAAGTACAGGAAAGATAAAATGATGTTCTTTACAGACTGAAGCTGCTGCTGCCTTGGCTGGAGGCTCGTATCCATGAGGGATGCGAGGAGCCTGCTACCCACAACGCGCTGGCTAAAATCTACATCGACAGCAACAACAATCCTGAGCGCTTCCTCCGGGAGAACCCTTACTACGACAGCCGTGTGGTGGGCAAGTACTGCGAGAAGAGGGACCCCCATCTGGCATGTGTGGCCTACGAGAGAGGACAGTGCGACCAAGAGCTTATAAATGTAAGGAGCTGAGTGGAAAGATTGCTTTCTATGTTATGACATGGAGATGCGATATGAGCTTGCAAACAAAAACCTGTTTGTTTTTTTAATGAGGCATAGTGGCTTTACTTTAAATGGTTTACAGCCTTTCACTGCATGCGCCAATTCAAAATTGTCATGCTGCTTCGTTCTCAAGGTGTGCAATGAGAACTTTCCCTCTTCAAGAGCTGTCTCTCGTATTTGGTGCGTCGTTAAGGATCTGAGTTGTGGGCCAGTGTTTCTTCTGGAGAGCAACCCTTACAGAAGGCGCTGATTGACCAGGTACACAGACGTGTGTCAGCTGGACCATTTCTTGTGCGCCCTTGTTGGCTGAAAGAGGAGAAGCTGAATTTTGTCTGAAAAGAGGATTAATGATGGGCTGTGCCAGAGAGCTGAGATGAACTCGGATAGGGAACGAATGGTGCTCAAGGTCAGTGAAATCTACTTCTATAAGCACTTAACATTGTACAGCATTGGGGTGTAAAGCACTTTCACTTCTCTATTCCAAACCCACAGCTTTCTTTAACTGAGAGAAAGCCTAGCGGGGGGCGATAACACAGTGGCAAGGGAAAACTTCCTAAATATCATTGGCAGGACAAGACTCGAGGCCCCACCTCCTGGGCAGCCTAGGTTTGATATGTAAGTGACTTTTACCTAAAAAAAAACACCAATTTTAAAACAATAGTACAAATGCACAGACACTAAAGATAATTTTAAAATGCAGATCATCTTTAAAAGAAAAATGTGTAATAATGAAATATTAGCTATAGACCCGTGTTTCCCAACATCACAGGAGGTGTGTGCCAAGCTTTATCTGTTCTGAGGTGCTCTGGGGTTTGTCAAAAAATACAATTTAAATTAGCCGGTCGTTAATGTTATTATCCGCTTAATCCGGGTCAGGCTCCCAGGAAAGCCGATGGATGGTTTGGCAGCACAGGGTTTGCAAGGCAAGAACAACCCTAGGAAGGGCCCCCCCACCCAGTAAATAAATAAATAAAAGTTAACATTACACCAAACTGAGAAAAAAAAAAAAATATATATATATATATATATATATATATATATATATATATATATATATATATATATATAATATATATATATATATATATATATATATATAAATAAAATTACATGATATTTTCACTCAAAAAGAGTTGTATGTTGTATTTAATCCACTCATAATGATTCATTATATAGTCTTTTAAAAATGTGCGTACAGGTCTGCTCTGGGATGTTAAAAGAAAATGCCCAGCGGTATGTTTGACTTTTAGCGAACTGTTCAGCTAGCTTAAAAAAACAAAGCTATAAAAGGTTATCATTTAGGTTCGTTTTTGCCAATAAAGATTTGCAGTGAATCACTTTATTCATTTGGTCTGTGTGTGTGCAGCTTTTCTTAGATACTTGTAGTGGGGGCTCCAAGGAAGAAAGGTTGGGAAATATGATTCATTGTGTAGATATAGTAAATAAAATAATGGCTGTTGTAAAATGGAGAATGAGTGAGTCCAGAAAAGAGTCAAAGGCCTGAAATCTTGAAAGCTTGGGGGTGGGGTGTATGTAGCAGAGGATGTGATTTAAGGAAATGTGAGACAAGTGTGAGGAATGAATCCCAGTCACCAGCAACGGCAGGCTTGATGGATAAATGGGTGTTAAATGGAGTGTCGAACACTAAATCATTTAGTGGTAATAAAAATTAGGACAATTACAAACTGCTTGTTTTTACTTTGCTCTCCTGTGTTCAGTTTGATAAAAGATAAAAATTGTCATTTAACAAACAAACAGCGCAGAGTTATAGGCACAAACCGGCCTGATCAGATTTTGCTCTTCAGCTCAGCATACTCAATTTCAGTTTCAGCCAAGGATGTTTGTTTCAGGGCATCATTAATTTCAGTACACTGAAGTTCACACTTTTGTGTTAACTTCTTCCTCCAAAGGTGGTGCAGACTGCCCTGTCTGAGACGCAGGACCCAGAAGAGGTGTCTGTTACTGTTAAGGCCTTCATGACTGCTGATCTGCCTAATGAACTCATCGAGCTCCTTGAGAAGATTGTCCTGGACAACTCTGTATTCAGTGAGCACAGGTCGGCTCAGTTCCTCCTCAGTAGCCGGTGCTGTTGTGAATATGTTCGAGCTTCACGTTGGTTGACGTGTTGAATTTTGTTGCTCCGCAGGAATCTGCAAAACCTTCTGATTCTGACCGCCATCAAAGCCGACCGCACTCGTGTGATGGAGTACATCAACCGCTTGGACAACTACGACGCCCCGGATATCGCCAACATCGCCATCAGTAACGAACTCTTCGAGGAGGCCTTCGCCATATTCAGGAAGTTTGACGTGAACACCTCTGCAGTGCAGGTCCGTGCCAGGCTTGCTACATCTCCCAGATGTGTTGAGCAGCTTCATAATGACATTTTTGTTCTCTTTCCGGTGACAGGTTCTGATTGAGCACATTGGCAATCTGGACAGGGCCTATGAGTTTGCTGAGCGCTGCAATGAGCCTGCCGTGTGGAGCCAGCTGGCTAAAGCTCAGCTGCAGAAAGGCCTGGTAAAGGAGGCCATCGACTCCTACATCAAGGCCGACGATCCATCAGCTTACATGGAAGTAGGACACGCTGCTGCTCAAAGCGGTACGTTCAGTCAAACAAAACTTTTCGGTTGGCACAGTGTAGACGGGCATGCTGAAGATCAGGGCTTATAGTAATTTGTGTTGCGTGCTAGGGAAGCATGGGACGTTATGTCGTCGAGTTGCGTTGTGTGTTCTTGTTTGCCATGCCTGGGACTGTGGTAGCCTAGTGGTTAAGGTACTGGACCATGGACCAAAAGGTCCAGGGTCCAAATCTGCCAAGCTGCCTGTTGGGGTAGTCTTGAGCAAGGACCTTAACCCACAATTGCTCAGATTGTAAGGTTGTATCAATTGGAAGTCGCTCTGGATAAGGGGATAAGGGCGTCTGCTAAATGCTTGTAAATGTAAATGTTTATTATGCAATCCGATGCAGTTGCTTTTTTGAACACCAGAGGGTGCAGTCATCCCTCATGGTTCACAGATGGACATTGTGTTCTTCGTTGAGACTCCTAATTGCTTTTAATTGCAGGGGGCTAAGGGTGTTTTTGTTTATATTTCTATGCCAAGTAAAGTACATAGTTTTGAAATGAATATTCTTATGACATTAAGGAATGTTTTTCACTCGGTTATTTAAGATGCGGGTGAAGCTACAATGGTGCTTTTTGGCTGTAGAATTTAAACCTCTTTTCTAGTAATTCTGTTTATCTTTTTTTTTAATTGTATTCATTTTTGTTTTAATTGCTAAGGGACTCAGACTTAGAAGAAATGTTGCATTGTTTTGCATTTTTTACATTTCAGAAATAAGAAAGGAATGTCTTAACTATGAAAAATGGATAATTGTGAGAATTGTCATGAATTCAATACATTGAGTCGTGAGTGTATTCCTACACCCTTACTGTTAGCCTAACTAAGGACAGCATGTTCTCATGTACAAATGGTCCCCCGATTTGTGTTTCGACAAAATCCATTTCCAGTTTGTACTGATAATACACTATGATAATTTAAATTACTCTTTGGCAAAAGTATATTACATAATACATAAAGCAGGGTAAGAGAATGAATTCATGAAATGAATGGTATATCATAGCGTAGCCTACCATAAAACATGCTTGATTCATTAACCTACAGTTGAGCAAAAAACATTAACACAGAGCTTATTTTAGAAGTATTGAGTATCTTGGGGGGTTTTCATTTCTTGAATAATATATTGAAAACAAAATTTATTGTCACAACCACAAGGCTTTTTCTCACTGCATATCCAGCGCTCATTCAATCCCACCACGTCTCACAATCCTGATTTCCTCATTTTGCATGGGAGAGTGCAGGAGGGTATCCATACACACCATTTCATTTGCCCTGGGTGAAAAACAAAGGCAAACTTCAGAGTACAGTTTCTGCTCAGTGTGCGTTATCGGTTCCCATCCTAAATGTCGAAATACTTGTACATTGGGACATGCAGCAGGCCTGTGCTCTCATTGGTTTGTTTGTTTGACTCTAAACAGGAAACTGGGAGGATTTGGTCAAAGTTCCTGTTGATGGCGCGGAAAAGAAGGCACGCGAATCCTATGTGGGAGAATGAGCTTCATCTTCGCCTTGGCTAAAACCAACCGCCTGGCCTGAACTGGAGGAATTCATCAATGGTCCAAACACAACGCTCACATCCAGCAGGTATGTGCCATGTCAGTCCCTGACATGCTTTAAGTCTTGCAGAGAGTTAATATGGCATCCTGCATGTGTATTAAAATCTTTGTTACTCCTTTCTGACAAACGTTGGCGATCGATGCTACGATGAGAAAGATGTATGCGGCGGCAGCGAAGCTGCTGTACAACAACGTCTCCAACTTGGCCGTCTGGCTTTCCACTCTGGTCCACCTGGAGAGTACCAGGCCGCGTTGTGGATGGAGCACGTAAAGCCAACAGGCACCCGAACCTGGAAAGAGGTGAGATCACACTTGTGGGACTGTGGTAGCCTTTAGTGGTTAAGGTACTGGACTATGGACCAGAAGGTCCAGGGTCAAATCCCACCTCTGCCAAAAACTGCCACTGTTGGGTCCTTGAGCAAGCCCCTTTAACCCAACATTGCTTGCATTTTAAAGGTTGTATCAATTGTAAGTCGCTCGCTCTGCTGTAAATGCCTATAAAACCTTTACTATACCACTTTATTAGGTACACCTTGCTAGAACTGGTTTGGACCCCATTTGTTTGTCTTCAGAACTTCCTTAATTTTTCGTGGCATAGATTCAGCAAGGTGCTACAAACATTCTTCAGAAATGTTGGTCCATATTGGCCATGATAGCATCACGGAGTTGCTGCTCGCCGTCTCACCGCATCCCAGTGGTGCTCTGTTGGAGTGAGAGCACCAACAGCCAAGCCACTTTCAGTGTCACGTAAATCACCTTTCTTGCCCATTCTGATCGGTTTAAACTCCAGCAGTTGTTAAAGGTCTAATGCCATGCAAAAATGTTTATCTGTCTGATTGGATTAGAAGTTCTTGATTTTTGCCCTTTTTGAACACCAGATGGCAGTCATACTCACAGATACATTACCAGTTCTAAGTGAGAATCCTAATTTCTTTTCATTGCAGGGGACTAAAGGTTCTTTTTGTTTAAAATTTTATGCAAGAAAAATACACTGTTTTGAATTCAGAAATTAAAGGAATGTTTTCATCTGGTTATTTAAGATGACGTGAAGCTGCAGTATGATAAGTCAAGATGATGCCTTTATTGTCATTGTACAATTACACAATGAAGTTAGGACTGTTGCTGTAGAACAGTGCAAATCTACACAAAATCAGAATGAGACACGGACAGAAAGTCAGTCAGAGACTTAAAGATTAGTATTGTACTGATAGAATACAAAGAAATATGTAATGGAAGAAATATTGCGCAGATGCATCGCACTGATAGATTAGGACATTTTGATTACAATTTTAAACCTAAGGTTTCTAGTACTTTCATTTCATTGGTTACACTAAAGAAATAAAAGAAGGAATGTCTTCTGTCAAATGTAAAATCAATAATCATGAGAAAATAGAATCGTGGGCAGAGTGTATCGTTCTATCCCTAGATGCTGTGGAGCTATTGGAGAGACGTTTTCGGTTCACGTATTGAAATTTCTGACGTTTTGTTTTACAGGTCTGCTTTGCCTGTGTGGACGGGAAGGAATTCCGTCTGGCACAGATGTGCGGCTTGCATATCGTTGTCCATGCTGATGAACTCGAGGAGCTTATTAACTACTACCAGGTGCAAATGCTTTTTTTTTTTTTTTTTTTTCTCTTCATTCTCTTGGAGTGTATGTTGCAAGAGTTAATGAAGTTATGTCACCTCACAGCTCATGTAATGTAATTCTTCTATCAGGACCGTGGCTACTTTGAGGAGCTGATCACCATGCTGGAGGCAGCTCTGGGGCTGGAGCGTGCTCACATGGGCATGTTCACGGAGCTGGCCATCCTCTATTCCAAGTTCAAACCCCAGAAGATGAGGGAGCACCTGGAGCTCTTTTGGTCCAGAGTCAACATTCCCAAGGTAAAAGAGCTCAGCGTCCTAAATCCTGCAAAAATCCTCAAAAACAGTGTTTTCTGCATTTGAACTCTAAGTTATCATCACAAAAAAAGGCATGTCAGTAATTTCCAGTCTAGATGTGGGCGCTGTTGTCCGGGTGTTACTCTTGGTACATGAGTATTTGCTTGTTCTCCAGGTCCTAAGAGCAGCAGAACAGGCTCACCTGTGGGCCGAACTGGTCTTCCTGTACGACAAGTACGAGGAATACGATAATGCCATCATCACCATGATGAACCATCCTGCAGACGCCTGGAAGGAGAGCCAGTTCAAAGATATTGTTACCAAGGTAATGCAGTTTGTTTATTGTGGAAATGCATGCAGTGCCTGAAAGGGCCAGTTTTTAAAATGTATTATGGGACTGTTAATAAGCATTTTACCTCGTTTTAGGTGGCTAATGTGGAACTGTATTACAAAGCCATCCAGTTTTACCTGGAGTTCAAGCCATTGTTACTGAACGACCTGCTCATAGTGCTGTCGCCGAGACTTGATCATACGCGCGCCGTCAACTTTTTCTCAAAGGTACCGGAATGTCTCAGCTCAGTTTGCCTTTGTTTTCCCTGGGAGTTGGGTTTAATATTAAGTCTGACTTTGCTCTTCTTCATGCCTAACACAGGTCAAGCAGTTGTCCCTGGTGAAACCGTACCTGCGATCAGTACAGAACCACAACAACAAATCTGTCAATGAAGCACTAAACAACCTCTTCATCATAGAGGAGGATTATCAGGTAAGGGGTCTAAAGGTGGTTTTCATAAGCAGCTGTGGACAAGCTTATCGGTGTCTTGCCGTGCCACTGAGTCCTCTGCTGTTCATGCCCACCGTAGGGTTGGGAGGGATCCACTCATCATAGTGCGTGTTTGCGTGCACTTAGTGATTTGATCCTAATCGTTCTATGCAGTTATCTGATTATTCCAGTGGTCATGTAACCAGCATGGTGCCATTCCTTTGATCGGACCTATAAGTCAGATTAAGCAATCAAGATAAATAGAGCTGGAAATTTACCTCAGTAATCTGATTTCTCAGCACACACATACCCCTAGTGATTTCAATCAGTTTTCTCAGTCAGCACATGTACGCAAACATAACCGGATAGAGTGCAGAGCTCTCCCGGAAGCGCCTAACAGAATGCAACATGGTTGGCAGGTCCACTTATTCTAGGGGATTTGGGGTTTATTTATCTATCAAGTTGCATATAAATATCAGTAGTTGTGGGTGCAGGTTTTTAGGGCTTGTTTCTTAGTATATTTAAGTCAAGTCTAGTCAGATTTATTTATGTAGCGCTTTTTACAATTGAGCATTTCCTCAAAGCAACTTTAAAAGTTTAGATTATCTCTTAATATCTACGTCCAGTCCCAAATTGAGCAAGTCTAGGGTGACCGTGGCAAGGAAAAACACTAAGTGTTATGAGGAAGAAACCTTGTTCATGTGTGGGGCAGGAACTGGTACCGGAACACAGCTCGGAGAGAAAACAATAAATGTAATTAGTTATTGATTAAGAGCACAGTGTCTATTAACAATCACTGATGCCATGTGTAGCATGAGACCCCGGCAGCATTAGCTATAGCAGCATAGCTAGAAAGAGGAGAACTGGAAGGTAACACAGCCAAGAGAGATCACATGAGACATCGGCAACCCCACGATCTGATCACCATAAGACTCTGACTATGAACCCCCAGCTCTGCCCTTAGTCTAAGGCAGGGATGCACAAGTCAAGATCAAGAGGACCGAAGCCCAGTTCAGCCAGACCACCCACCCAACACTCCTGGCTAACTGACAAGGCAGGCAGGCCAGACATGACTCCAGACTCCGGCCCCAGTGACCCAAGCCATGCATCCCGGTCTAAACCTAGTCAAAAGCCTGCGTAAATAAGTATGTCTTTAACCTAGACTTAAAATTTTGGAGTGTGTCTGAGTCTCAAATGAAAGTGGGAAGTTTATTCCATAGTTGGGCTGTGTATGAGAAAGCCTTTCCCCCTGCTGTGACTTTTTTAATTCTAGGAACTAAAAGAAGTCCTGCACCCTGCGAACGAAGTAGATGAGCTAGATTGTAAAACTCTTTAAGAGTTCACTAAAATTTGTGGGGCCACGCCATGTAGAGCTTTTTAAGTTATAAGAAGTATTTTGTAATCAATGCAGAATTTAACTGGTCACCAGTGCAATGATGATAGAACAGGAGTTATGTGGTCAAATTTTGTAGTTCGAGTTAGCACTCGTGCGGCTGCATTCTGAACTAATTGAAGTTTATTTATAGATTTACCAGAGCATCCAGTAAGTAAGGCGTTATAGTAATTCAACCTTGAGGTTATAAACGCATGAACCAGTTTCTCTGCATCATTAAAAGAGAGGATATGACTAAGTTTAGCAATATTACGTATCAGCATCAGAGGCTGTATTCACTACAGACACGAGATTTATCAACATTAGGGGTGTAACAGTGCATTATGACACGATGCTCCCCGATGCTAAAATGGGAGGATGTCTGTCATCGGGAGGGAGCATGCATAATGTATGTCCTTGCAGTTCTGGTTTTGAACACTAGTGGGTGCAGTCATAGTCAGACGCATATCCCATTCTTTTAATTAAAATTTTTATACAAGTACACCATTTTGAATGGTTTTCTTCAGAAATAAAAAAGCAATGTTTTCCCCCAGTCAATATGTGCTGAAGCTACTGTAAGATACAATAATGCCTTTATTGTCATTGTACAATTGTAAAATGAAATTATGATTGTTGCTCCAGAACGATGCAAATCTACACAGACAGACTAAGACAGCCACGCAGGCAGATTCAGGCAAACACACAACATTCCACTGATAGAATAAACAGAAATACTGAATGTAAGAAATGGATACAGGCATTTTGTTTACCATTTTAAACCTAATGTTCCTAGTAATTTAATGGCAAGGGACTAGTTTTATTGTTTGAAAAACAAACAAGAACATGTGCATAGTTTTAATTGTTTACACTACAACAGGAATGTCTATGTCAAATGTAAAATCAATAATCGTCACACACCTAATCAACACACTAGTGCATGGGCTGACTTCGAGTGACCAATCAACCTAATGCATGTCTTTGGAATGTGGGAGGAACTAAAGTGATTTCCTGATGGTAAACCGCCTCCATCTTCCTCTAACCATTGTAAATCGGTGGAAAGTGTTTGTTTGAAGGTATACTAGATGGCAGAAATTTGAGACTATATTATAATTTTCAACTATCATCACCATTTATGCTATACATTATTGCTGCTGTAACCTCAACCCTATACCAGCTTTGTGTTATGGATTCCCAGGAAGGATACAAGGGCTTGTTAATGTAATTTAACCTGTGTATGGTGTGCAAGTGAATTAGTACACTTATTTTATTAAACGCGACAGAGGTTCATCAGTGACATGTCACGTGATTAGTACTGAATAACAGAAACGCTGAGGTTAAACCTTTTTTGTTTTTGTTTCACACAGGCTCTGCGCACATCCATTGACGCCTATGACAACTTTGATAACATATCCCTAGCCCAGAGCCTGGAGAAGCACGAGTTGATCGAATTCAGGAGAATCGCTGCCTACCTGTTCAAGGGCAACAACCGCTGGAAGCAAAGTGTCGAGCTCTGCAAGAAGGACAAGCTCTACAAGGTTTCTGGCCCAAGGCACAATCGCCATTTTCATTTTTGTGACACAGAAGCTTGTAAATCCGTACTGGCATTTTTAATGACATCATACCGGCTTCAGATAGTTACCGCCTTTCCACATGAAACAGACATAATTTATTAAGCTTATGTAAATGAGTTATCCGAGGAAACAAGTCATGGAATAGCTGATTTATGATTTTTATAAACTCATTCAAGTTGTTACATTCTGCCTTTTCTTCCCACTTCGTAAAACAAAGTCCTTCTTTCCAATGCTTCATGCAGTAATTTCACGTAGCTGGCCAGAATTGGAACTACAACGTCCTACTTCTCCAGCACCACTCAAAGCGGTTTATGGCGTGTTTATAATGTATGCCTTTGAAACATGATTGCCACAAATAAACAAGTGATCAGGTCATAATTAGGGAAGAGAACATGCGCTCTGATCTAATAGCCTCTCAACACTAACTGTAAACACGGAAATGAATGAAACTTTGGACGAACGCCAGATAGAACCAAACTGTTTGGTGCCAGCTAGCGACCACTGTGTGTAAATGACGTGTCTGAAGGCTCGGCAGCCTTTAGGTCGCTCTGGTGGCAGTTTTAGGAAAATCCAGCGCATAAAGCAGAGCTTCTGTGCGTCACAACCTTAACCCGCGTGCCAGTGTGTAGTACGTGTGCCTTAAGAGGCTTGAGCACTCGTCTCATGCTGTGTGGATGTGTGCTACAGGACGCCATGCAGTACGCGTCGGAGTCGAAGGATACAGAGCTGGCTGAGGAGCTTCTGCAGTGGTTCCTGCAGGAGGGCAAGAAGGAGTGCTTTGCTGCCTGCCTCTTCACCTGCTACGACCTGCTGCGGCCCGACGTGGTCCTGGAGACGGCCTGGAGGCACAACATCATGGACTTCTCCATGCCCTACTTCATCCAGGTCATGAGGGAGTATCTCAGCAAGGTGAGCTCGCGCGCTCGGTCTGTAGTCTGCACGCGACTCAACGCGATGGTGAACCAGTTCCTCTCAGAACCGAATCACACTTTAATAGCCCGCTGGTTCAGAGGGAAGCTCATGGTGCAGGGTTTTTTTTTTTTTTTTTTTTTTTTTTAAAGTAACTAATTAGACCATTTTAAATCATAATGTTTCATCTCTCTCACTGTGCCATGTACACTGCCAAATGTGTGTTCCTTCATGACATTCATTCCTTTTATGGTTTGCCAGTACAGTTCTTCAGAGCAATGATGCTGTTATTGATCTTACAATAAGCTGTGATTGATCCAAATCTTAGAAAGACATTATAACCACATTTATTCATTAACACCAGCAAATATGGTGATAGGAATAAAAAGACAGAGATCTTTCAGGAAGCCCGTCACAGTTATGCTGTCTTGGCTAACAGTTGTCGTACACAGTTTCAAATTTGTGTATAGCTTGAAGCGGAGTTGGATTTAAGCTTACTTTCAACAGCATGAAACTTGAACTGAACACGCCTTCCGAAATAAGTAAGCTACTCGCTTTTTGAATATTCACCATTTATCAAGTAATGGGACTGTGGTGGCCTAGTGGTTAAGGTACTGGACCAGAAGGTCCAGGGTTCAAATCCCACCTCTGCCAAGCTGCCACTGCTGGATCCTTGAGCAAGACCCTTAACCCACAATTGCTTGGATTGTAAAGTTATATCAATTGTAAGTCACTCTGGATAAGGGCGTCTGCTAAATGCTGTAAATGTAAGTAATGCCAATAAAGCTAGTGTATATACTATTCTTATTATATTATTATTAGTTTATCTATAGATAGCTATATAGATATAGATATATATATATATATATCTCTTCTATCGCTCTATATATATATATATATTATATATATATAATATATATATCTATCCTTTTTTTTTTTTTTTTTTTTTTTTTTTATTCTCTATCTCTATATATATCTATCTCTCTCTATATCATCCTCTATATATCTCATATATATCTCCTATATATCTCTATATCTAATATCTCCAAAAAATCTTGCTAGTGCCCTCCGAATATTAGACCCTATACTGTAGAATGTTAAACTGCCTTCTGTTTACACTGCAATATGTTTGAAAATTGATTACTGACACACTCCTCATCTTTGAGTTAACTTTGGAATTGCCCGTATGGCATATCAGCGTAACGCAGTTCAACAAGCTACCATGTATAGCATGTGATATTCGTCCACTCTCGACCAAAAATTTGATCTCCTCGGCTCGTTCGTCCTCTGAGGCGCGGTGTTGATTTTAGTGACTTGTGCATGACTTTTAGCTTCGATTCTAATACTAGTGGATCCAGTGCTTCATAGGCGCTTCAAATTCTCAAATGCAAATGTACACGCACTGAGAGAGTGAGTTCTAAGTAATATATTCCCTTTAACTATATGTGCCGTGTTGCTATTTAGAGCAACTCTGGCGGCTTTGGATTTGCATATACTTCCTGTGATGTTGTTTTGCTGTTGATTTTCTGATAACGCTACTGCTCATTTCTGCAATTGTTCTCTTCTTGCATTTTTTTCAATGCTGGACTGTTCAAGTCTGCTTTATTTTCTTAAGCTGCTACTTTTAAATTCCCTTTCAGGTTGATGCAATTAAGGAAAAGGTGAAGGCTGCCTCTCATTTCCTTTTAACCTGTGTAGTTTTGGAGGACTGAAGCTTCAGGAGTCTGCATGAGTTTTCCTCCCTTTGCCATAATCACTATGCTGCTTTGAAAACACACCTTGACTAGAATTTCCTCTGCGTTTCCTGTAGAGTACTGACCACACGTCGAGCAGACGCTGCAGTAGGGAGCAACTCTCTCAGACCTGTAGATAAAAGAGCTGGCATTAACATCACTGAACTGCAGTCTGGCTTTGGCTCCACATGCAGCTGCCATGTAGCCTGATCAATCTGAGCCACTGAGTGCGTTTACATGCACATAATCTGATTTATGCCCTACGTAGATCTGCGCGAGTCAGGATGTTATTGGCACTGACTACACATTCTAGGAGTTGGATAGTTGAGCTCTCTTCTGATCCATACGCTGAGGCCATGTCCCAAATCCCAGTGGCAAGGGCACCATTATTCATATCTACACACTTAATTGGTTTCAGAGGGTGTTCGAAATATGAATCAAATTTCCCAATAAGTTGTCATGTAAACATGATTTAATCCGTTACTGACCCCCAAATGATTTTCACCCATAGACTCCTATAATGTACATAATCTGCCTATGATTGCACCCTAGTGGTTGCTGTTCTTCTTCTTTTGGGTTGCATGGTGATTGACATGCCATATTGGTGCATTATCACCCCCGACTGGACTGAATTACATGCATCATGGTTGGAAGATCGCACCATTGTTCTGTTTAGGGTGCCCATGTTAGCAGTTGGAATATCTGTTCAAATGGACCATTCAATGTCTGGATTGTTCGAGTGAAGAGGCGTTTGAATTCCGAGGTCAGGACATTGACTGAAAATGGACGTTGACCAATAGTGTTTTATTTAAAATAATAATTTTAAATAATATTAATTAAAACACAATAAGAAAACATTGTGCTGTACTGCACTCCACAATTCGGTAATTCTAATCTTTGCACAGTGGAACCTCGGAATTCGAACGCTTCCTTATGAGACCAGTTCAGACATTGAACGGTCCGATCGAAATTTCTTTGCCCCCAAATTTAGACAAAGATTCCGACTTCGAACATTGGTCAGATCTGTAAGCATATGATCCAGCCTCCGAGGTTCCACTTTATCTTTTATAGAACTTAAAACATTTACTGAGAGCGAAACAAAGTGGAACGATATCAGGTTTTTTTTTATATGCCTTAAGACTGCAATTCTCTTTTGTCAGCAGGTGTCGCAAGGGTTTGCTCGTACTAGTTTTCTGTCTTTTGAAATATATATTAGATGTACGGGAGTGATTTCCTGCTATAATTCTTAAGCACTCGACTGTTAAAAGCAAACTGACGATCGGCTGCGCGTTTTATTCTCTGATTAGATGATTGGCTGGATATTAGTGTGCATGCAAATGCTCGAAGTCTAAGTCTGATTTGGTTTCTACACATTAAGCAGCAATGTATAGGACACTGCTAGTGATTTAGGTGTGAAGAAAGGTTAAGAGACTGCAAGCGACCCCTTTTTCAAATTCTCCCCATCATGCCGAGCGTCACCATGTGACACCGCCGAGCACCTCATGCGAAAGTCTATCTACAGCAATGAGAAAGCGTGGTCCTTCAGTAGTGTTAAAGCCGATGTTGAGATTGTGACACGCATGTCGTTTTGCAGTGATAGTATTCCCTTTTGGAACAAGAACATGGCTGTTGGCTGTGCCTGCCTCT
Organism: Ancistrus triradiatus; assembly: GCA_025084515.1. Lineage (NCBI taxonomy): Eukaryota > Metazoa > Chordata > Actinopteri > Siluriformes > Loricariidae > Ancistrus > Ancistrus triradiatus. Next base: position 26,004 of record JAJAGP010001159.1, read on the forward strand.
GGAAGCCTTGAATGGCTGTACAAAATCCATCTCTCACCCCGTCACTCCTCCTCCACTCTTCTACTCTGCCTCTCTATCATGCACAACTTCTTAACTAAACCAATAACAGCTACTCTGGCATGTTTTTCCCCTTCAGTGAACGTTTGACTTTTCAAGCCTGCTCGACGACATTCTCATTGAACTTAGTCTCACCGCCGGGTGTGTGTAGAGAACTGAACCCAAATGCAGCGTGACATCACCAAGCATGCGCTCACTTTAAACAGCAGCGACCTAAGATCGGTGTTCAACGAATGTTTCATCTGTTTAGGGCGGCTCTCTTTGTGTAATGTTTGATCATCTTTAATTGAAGTACCCCTGAACTCAAAACCTGACTGATTTCTGATTGTGTTAATGATTTGCACTCTGGCATCACAGTTTAAACTTCAGTCTTGAGCCAGTCACATTCCTTATTGTCACTTTTTCAAGGATGACGTGTTGGTTTGTTGGTTGTGGGCTAATGTTCCATATGCGTGATGATTATGGCATGGTTTTGGCATTTGTGTTCTGTTTAATAGTTAAATACAGTGATTAAGAGGAGTCTGTCCTCTTCTAACCAGCCCTATTATAGCAGTTAGGTGTCGTCATCTGGTGCCACCGTCCTTACTTCCCGGAGAGGTTCCTAACCCCCTCATCCTGGCCAGGACAAGCAAAAACCAAAAAGAATTTAGTCCTTAGTGCTGACCCTTCACAGCTCCAAAGATCTCCAGTTTGATCCCCAGTCTGGATGCTGCCTGTGTGGAGTCTCCACATGTCTGTGTGGGATTCCAAAGATGTCTTGGGTCAGTTGGTGTCTCTAAATGTCCCTGCATGTCTGTATATGCGAGCCCTGTGATGGACTGGCTGTCTGGGGTTTGTTCCTACTTTCAGCTGGTTTGAATGTGAATAAAAGGATGAATATAATAAGCTATGGGTACTTTGGTTGTGGTGCTGCCTTCCAGACAGGTCAGGTGTCACAGGTAGACACGATTAGGCTAGTTGTGTGTTCCCAAGAGGAGAAGATTAAAAACTGACTTGTTACAACGTGTGCGTTCTGAAGATTAAACATTCGCTGGTTTAACTTTAAACGTTGCTGTATTTCTTTGTTTTTAATGGTTTACTAGTGGCCTGTTGGTTAACAGATAACTGCTGGCTAATGACGTTTGGTTATCGGTTAACGTTCAGGGGTACTTCAAGACCTGTTAGAAGCCTAAGTTTCCTTTTTCTACCAAAGGTACCCGAGTTAATATTTACAGGACCGTCTCTGGAGTCTTTTTAAGCAACAGCATAAAGTTAAAATGTTAATATTGATTCCCCCGATCTCACCAGTCATCAGCCACTTAAGCTCTGTTTAGGTGAAGGGGTTCTGTTTTCTACATATGCGCCTTTTATTTAAAGGAACCGCTCGGTGGCTGATTGGGGGGACCATCTACCTTGGCTGTACCCAAGTCTAATTGTTTCTATTGCTCTTGTTTTAATTTTGACTACCAAGGAAATTACCAGTATTTCTAGAATAAAACTTATTCTGTCATAGGACCCATGTTCACCAGCAGTTCTGGACTGTCGTGGCAAGGCTTTTGGTTTGTGCCCTTGCAGCCTGCTTTAAAAGCATTTGCACCTTGGTTTAAGCCTGGCTTTGAGCATACCCCGTGAATGGTCCCATCCATCAGTCATGTTCTCTTCACTAGGAAGGCCGGCCATTTGTACATCATTTCATTGCCACTGGGTGGCAGCCTTTTGCTTATTCACCTCTCTCCTCCCGTTTTCTGTCCCATTCAGGTGGATAAGCTGGATGCGTCAGAGTCCTTGAGGAAAGAGGAGGAGCAGGCCACCGAGGCACAACCCATTGTTTATGGTAGGACTCCGCTACTCCTTCTCAGAACTCAATTCTAGTCTTTCTTTGGCTTTCTTTCTAAAAATAAATGACAGAGTTCCGTTTTTAACCAGTGAACACCTAATGCTCTCTGTTATGGTGCCAAAAACATGCTTCCCTCTACACTTGCAACGAGCAGCATTTCAATTCAGTGGTCTGTAGTGATGTTTGTACCTGATCAATACTTTAAACACCTGTTTGGAATTATTTAAAATTATTTGAAAATCACTTTTCTGAATATAATTTGTTACAATTTGTTTATGTGCTCACTGATCATTTCTCGTTGTCCATTTCATCAGTTCCACTTACCATTTAGAAGCACTTTGTAGTTCTACAATTACACACTGTAGTCTCTGTTTCCCTGCATAATTTATTTACCATCAGGCATATATTAAGAGTGCACTCCTTACAGCGAAAGGCCACAGTTCTCTATAGTCCCTATCACGTGGGATATTTTCAACATCACCAAAGCTAAGAAACTGCTCAGCTTCTTGGCAATAAGAAAAAAAAATTTAATCGCACAATGATTTTTGTCAACGACCCTTATTGTCTAACGAAAACGAGACGATGACTAAATTAAAATGAATGACACTTTTGTCAACGAATAAAAACGAGGGGTAATGTTTGGTAGAGACGACATCCAATCAGATCTGATTTAGTTTTGTGGAAAGGCGGGACAAATTGGGTAGCGATCCAATCAGTAATGCGGTAAGACGAGTACAACTAGCCTCTGTACTGTTTCTCATGAAACCAACTCAACAGTGTTAACACCTGAGAGAAAGAGGAGAGTCGATATATTGGCACATTTCTCAGTTAATGTCAAGGAAAACAAGACTCTCTGTAAACCTGTGTGGGGCGCCAGCTCCGCTAAAAATACAACCAACTTAACATCTGCAGGCGCGTCCTCCTCCGGTCAAGCTCTCCGCTCCTAAATAGCGCGAGCTCCTATTTTAGCGGTGTTACGGTAGTGTTGCAAACGCCTTCGAAGTTTATTATGTTCAAGCCAATATTTCAGCAAATAAGGTAGGGATTAAAATATTTCAGTTTCGTGACATGGATACATTGTCCTTTGTCTAAAGTGTTCATACTGTCTTTGAGTAGTCGGGTAACAACTCCCGAACGTTTTATTTTAATTATGACTGCATGCATATAAGCATGCACATGTACCTGATCTGTTTAATAAAGCTCATGATGTATAATTTATTCCAACTTGATTCAATTGTACAATATAATATAACTTGTATACAATATAACTAATGTATAATGTTATCAGTGCGTGCATGTAGATGTTTCATTTTAAATAATTAAAGGTACATGTTAAAATGTATTGCAGTCTTTACATTTCATATTATAGTCAACTGAATCTATTGTAGATTTTGTCGACTATAATCTTATTAGTCGACTAAAACTAAAAATAGTTCAGCTGACTAAATTGACTAAAACCAAATCAGAACTTGCTGCCAAAGTCAACACTGGTTGTACCCTGCCTGCTTGATGTTCTTTACCCTGCTCCGCCCTAAACTAACTGCTCTCCATAACTGTTCCTGCCGCGAAGATGGTGATTGAGTTTACTGGACTAAACACTAACTAAGTGTAATATTTTGAAATGGGTTCCATCTGTTCATTTAAACTATTACTATGAACTTGTTAATTAGAAAATTTAGTTAATTCTTACATATAACCTGTAAGCTGCCCAACCAGGTTTTGAGTTTTGCTCCTCCCCAGGGAGTTTTCCCTCAAGCTGGGATTGACCTTATTTGGAAGGTAATCTAAAATTGTAATGCTGTAATTTGAGACTGCACCGTTGTAAAAAGTGCTATAGAAAGAAATCCGACCTGACCACCACCATCAGTGTCACTGCAGTGCTGAGCATGATCCACTTCCCAAATAGTACCTGATCCGTGGGGGTCCTGACCACTAAAGAGCAGAGTAAAGGGGACAAACAAAGTATGTATAGACTGTAATAAAGTGGCAGGTGAGTGTATGTGTGTGCACTCCATATATAAACCTGTTTACCATCTGTGTTGCAGGCACACCCCAGCTCATGCTCACTGCAGGCCCGAGTGTCGCCGTCCCCCCTCAGCAGCCTTATGGTTACGGCTATGGAGGCCCCGCTGGCTACACCCAGCCAGCACAGCCCGGCTTCGGCTATGGCATGTAGAGCCGCCCCGCCCGCACTTGTCTATCATGATCATCATCCGTCTCTCCTTCAGTTCCCCCCACCCCCCGCTCACTGTGCTTTACTCACAAAGGTGTTGCAGAGTTCAGCTTATGCATTTTAAATTGTTCTCCTTAAAATGCATTGAAGGACTTCATTTTTATTTGAGTTGTCAAAGAGAATAATTGGACCACCTTTTCTTTTACATTCCATATTTAAGCCTCCTTATGTACTTGTTTCCTTATTTTGTTTTTTTTTGTTTTGTTTTGTTGTTTTTTTTTAAGTGGGGGAATCGGTAATGTATGTAAGTGGATTTGTGAGAACAGCATTTAACCTTATTAACATGTCGTGTGGCGCCTCTGATTTGCACTCTGTCATGGGAGGAAACCTATTGTAGAAGAATCTCCTCGTTTTTGATGTGCTGTATGTGACGCTTACACGTGTCTCTCTGTATAATGCATTTCATTCTTGTATATTCTGGAGAAAGGCTAAACACATTATTTGAATTTGATGCATCTGTGAGTACATTTAGCAACACTAAGTAATAGTCAGATTATTCGACACCAGTATGTAGCTGTATGGGATTTAATGTGCATACAGACATATGATTATAGAAAGCAATTTTAATCCCTTAGCATAAGCAGTCCGCATTGACCGTGTCAGCGTTAACCCTCCTTTCATCCACTCCATGTGTAACAGGTGAACTTCTTCTGTTGTGTTCTATCACAGTGCTCTCGTGTGATTTTTCCATAAATGAGCAAGGGATAAAGATGGTCTTCTGACCTTGTGTGTTTACTCACCATGCATCCATCCAGGGGATTTGAGGTTTGTGTATGCCTGGGGTGTGATGTTCTAGCTCACTGTTGGCGTGTACCAGAAGAAGGGGAAACTAGAAAACAGATTCCCCGCTTGTCCTGGTAGTTTCTGTCGGGTTTTTTTTGCAATTCAGCCACTCTGAAACAACAGTTTAATAAATTGCAGGATCGGATCGTTTTGGTGGCTTTATTGTAAACTACCTTCACATTAAAATGAAAAAACTATTCGAAATCATTGGACTCAAGTCATTTTTGGGATTCTGCAAATCATCCAAACATCAGCACGGGAACAGGATCAGTACATAAGATTGCACCATTTACCCTGTATTTTCTTTTCATTGCACTTACGGAACAGGTAAGGGGCACTTAACGTCCATGACACTCAACATCTGTTGCTTTAACGATCGAGATCTTTGACATTATAATTAATTACTAGTCGGAAATATAAATATTTAACTATGAGTCAAGCAGATCTATTTATATAGCGCTTTGTACAATGGAGCATCGTCTCAAAGCAACTTTACAAGTTTAGATTTATCTCCTAATAACTTTAACGTCCAATGCCAAATTGAGCAAGTCTAGGGTGAACAGGTGGCAAGGAAAACTCCCTAGTTCTAGGAAGAAAACCTTGGGAGGACCAAGACTCAAAAAGGGACCCAACTCCTTGGCGGCGTAGATGATTAAATCTAAGATGCGAAACTAAAGTCATGGAGTCATTGTCGAATAAAAATGTGAAGTATTCACATCGACATTAAGTGGCCCGGGTATGATGATAAATCTAAGAGTGAAACTAAAGTCATGGAGTCATGGTCGATTATAAAATGTGAATTATGCACAGTGGAGCTCCATCAGATGAACATCGTGTGGTGGGGCCGGAAACTGCCGGAACACAGCTCCGAGAGAGAAAACAGAAAATGTAATTATTTATTTGATTAAGAGCACAGTGTTTATTAACCAATCACTGATGCCATGTCAATCATTGATGCCAAGTGTAGCAATGAGACCCCCGGCAGCATTAGCTATAGCAGCATAAGCTAGGAAGCTAGAAGAGGAGAACTGGAAGGAGAACACAGCCAAGAGGGATCACATGAGACATTGGCAAAACCACCGTCTCTGATCACCATAAGGACTCTTTGACTATGGAACCCCCAGCTCTGCCCTTATTCTAAGGCAAGGATGCATGAGTCAAGATCACGAGGACCGAAGCCCAGTTCAGCCAGACCGCCCAATCGAACACTCCCCGGCAAGTGGACAAGGCAGGCAGGCCGGCCAGACATGACTCCAGACTCCGGCCCCAGCAACCCAAGCCATGCAACCTGGTCTAAAATATAGTCAAAAAGCCTGCGTAAATAAGTATGTCTTTAGCCTATTAGACTTAAAACTTTGGAGGGTGTCTAATCTCGAATGTAAAGTGGGAAGTTTATTCCATAGTTGGGGTGGCCATGTATGAGAAAGCCTTTCCCCTGCTGTGACTTTTTAATTCTAGGAACTAAAAGAAGTCCTGGCCACCCTGTGAACGAGAGTAATACGAGTTGGATTGTAAAACTCTAAGAGGTCACTCAGATAATGGGGGGCCAGGCCATGTAGAGCTTTATAAAGTTATTAAGGAAGTTTTTGTAACAATGCGGAATTTGACGGGTAACCAGTGCAGTGATGGATAGAACAGGAGTGATATGATAAAATTTTCTAGGTTCGAGTTAGCAATCGGGCAGCTGCCATTCTGACTAACTGAAGTTTATTTATAGATTACTAGAAGGCATCCAGTAAGTAAGGCGTTACAGTAATCCAACAACTTGAGATTATAAACGCATGACAAGTTTTTCTGCATCATTAAAAGAAGAGGATATTTCTAAAGTTTAGCGCTTTATTATGTAATTGAAAAAAAAGCAATTCGAGTGATGCTGCTAATGTGCGCATTCAAGGAGAGATCTGAATCAAATGTGACCCCTAAGTTTTTTATTTACAGACGGACGGGGCAATACTGGGGACAGCCATCTAGATTTAGGATAGATGTAGCTAACTGTCTCTCACAGCCTTGGGTCCCCCACTATAGCACCTCAGTTTTTATCTGAGTTAAGTAAGAGAAAATTAAATAACATCCAATCTTTTATTTCCTTTACACAGTCCTCGATTTTGTTGATTGTAAGGCTTGTCATTAGTTTTGGCTGATATGTACAGCTGTGTATCATCTGCATAGCAGTGGAAATTAATGCCATGTTTACGTGAGCATGTGCAGAGAGAATAAAAGCGGGCCCCAAGCACTGAACCCTGAGGCACGCCATACTTTCACTTTTGAGAGCTTAGATCTTAGATTTTTTATATGAACAAACTGGTACCGGTCCGTTAAGTTTAAGTAGGATTTAAACCAAGAAAGTGCTGATCCCTTAATACCTACAGTATTTTGCCTAGTCTGTTTAGTAAAACATCATGATCTATAGTGTTTCAAATGCTGCACTTAAATCTAACACAGAACAAGAAAAGAACCACCCCCTTATCTGAGGACATTAACAAGTCATTTAGTACCCTAATTAAAATCTTTTTCAGTACTATTATGGTGCTGAAGCCAGCCTGAAATGTTTCAGAAATTTCATTCCTTTGGAGTTTACTACAGATCTGCCTGATAAGACAGAGCTTTTTTCTAAAGTTACCCTAATAATGCTGTTTCAGTTACTTATGATGGGGCCTGAAAGCCAGAACTGAACATGTTTCAGAAATTTCATTCCTTTGGAGGGGACTTACAGAGCAAGGGGGGGGATGCTGATAGCAAGCTTTTTCTAAGATTTTGACAGAAAGAAACGGTAGATTTTGAAATTGGTCTATAATTAGATATCACACAAGGGTCAAGATTGGCTTTTTTTAATCAGTGGTTTGATAACGGCAGACTTAAAGGATTTGGGCACATTAACCTAAGTTAAGGGATGAATTAAACTAATAACAATAGGTATTACTTGTTTGAGTAGACGTGTAGGAATTGGATCTAACAAACATGTTTGATGACTTAGACCAGGCTGATCAGTGCGGATAGTTCAGTATTAGTAATTGGGGTAAAAAGATTCTTAATCTTGATTTACCGGCTATTGAACAGATGTCTTCACTAGTGCTGCATCTGGAAGGTTTGCTGAACAGTAAGCGTTAACCCTCCTTTCATCCACTCCATGTGTAACAGGTGAACTTCTTCTGTTGTGTTCTATCACAGTGCTCTCGTGTGATTTTTTCCATAAATGAGCAAGGGATAAAAGATTATTCTTCTGACCTCCGTGTGTTTACTCACCATGCATCATCCCTGTATTTGAGGTTTGTGTATGCCTGGTGTTGTGATGTTCTAGCTCACTGTTTGGAGTGTACAGAAGAAGGGGAACTAGAAACAGATACCCTGCTTGTCCTGTAAGTTCTGTCGGGTGCGATTCGCACTCTGAACAAACAGTTAATAAAATTGCAGGATTGATCGTTTTGGTGGCTTTATTGTAAACTTACTCACATTAAAATGAAAACTCTTCGAATCATTGACTCAAGTCATTTTTGTGATTCTGCAAATAATCCAACATCAGCAGGGACAGAGCAGTAATCATTAAGATTGCACCCATTAACCCTTGTCTTTTCTTGTTCTTGCACTCACAGTCTGGCCAGGGGGGGGTGGGGGGGGGACCTGAGCCAGACTGAAATGTTTCAGACATTTCATTCCTTTGGAGGTGACTACAGAGCTGCTGATATACAGTTTTGCCTAAGATTTTGGACAGAAACGGTAAGATTTGAAAATTGGTCCTTAATTAAGATATCACACAAGGGGTCAAGATTGCTTTTTGTTTAATCATGTGTTTTGATATCGTCAGACTTAAGGATTTTGGGCACATAACCTAAGGTAAGGGTGGAATTTAAAAAATAACTAACACAGCGCTATAACACTAAGGTATTACTTGTTTGATGTAGACGTGTAGGAATTGGTTCTAACAAACATGTTGATGACTTAGACCAGCTGATCATTGCGGATATTTCAGTATTAGTAATTGGGGTAAAAGATTCTAATCTTGATTTACGGTCTCATGAACAGAATGTTCCTTCACTAGTGCTGCATCTGGAAGGTTGCTGAACAGTGTGAGACTAGACAAGCTGATCAGTGCGGATAGTTCAGTATTCGAATTGGGGTAAAAGATCTAATTCTGATTTACGGCTAATGGAACAGGAGGTCTTCACTAGTGCTGGCATCTGGAAGGTTGGCTGAAACAGTTTGGGATGTGTGGGAGCATTGAGTTTTATGCCTAATGTTTTCTAATCTTATCATTGAAATCATGGAAATCAGTACTGTTAAAATTAACACACAGAATGGGAGAGTCACTTTCTGTGGGGTTTTTTTTGTAATTTGGAGACTGTGTTAAAGAGAAATCTTGGATTAATTCTTATTTTTCCTCTATGATTGAAGAGAAGTATTGCAGCTTTAGTTTAGTGGAGGTCATGCTTATACTCTGCCATGCTGTCCCTCCAAAGCAATCTTAAAACACCTCAATTTACTATGTCTCCACTTGCGCTATAAATGCCGTGTTCTTTGCTTCCAAGGTACGGGTGTGGTCATTATACCATGGTGCTAGCCTTTTTTCCCTAATACGTTTGAGCCTAGCAGGGGCAGTCCGTGTCCAGGGTTGAGCGAAGCACACATTCTAATTGCTCATTTACACCACTCAAGATGATTTAATATCCGTAGGTGTATTAAATTGTTAAGTCTGGTAGGTTTTATAATAAACGCAGCTGGAGTAGCAGATGTGATAGTGCGCTTGGTGTGATAACGAGGCAGACGGATTTTATTTATTAGAGATAGCTCAAATACTCAAAGATAGTGATCTGAAATCGAATCACTTTGCGGGAAAACATCAAGGTTATCTATATTGATACCCAAATGTTAATATTAGATCTAAAGTATGATTACAGCGGTGGGTTGGTCCCATCACATTCTGAGTGATACCCATGGATTCTAAGATGGACTCGAAAAAAAAAAAAAAGCAATTTACGTGGATCCTGCTCATTGTCAAAGTGAATATTGAAATCACCTACAATTAAAGCCTTATCTGTTGACAGTAGTAAGCAAGAAAGAAAGTTTAGCAAATTCTGAAGAAATTTCTGAATAGGGACCCAGGCGGGCGGTAAATAGTGATAAGCTGAAAAGAGTATGGTTTTGACTTCCTAACGATGGCTCAGTCACATTAAGAATCAGTATTTCAAAAGAATTAGCCTTTTGTGTAAAATTTTGGGATTTAGCTGTAACAAACACCTAACTCTTTGTCAAAAATTGTGGCTACGCCTCCCCCCCGGACAATTAGGACGAGGGCGACTAGCATTGACTGTATCCAAGAGGTGAGGCTTCATTTAAGGCTAAAATATTCATCAGGTCTAATCCAAGTCTCAGTGAGACAGAGAGCGTGTAAGCGTTTATCAGTGATCATTTCATTTACAATCACTGCTTTGTTTGTAAGTGATCTAATGTTTAAGTGTAATCCTAGCTTTAGTCTAATGTTGTTATTTTTCTTTGGCAGCTATCTGGGGTTATACTAATGAGGTTATTAAAACAGACCTTTTTGAGAGCGTTTACGTTTAGGGCAGATGCGGGTAATAGACACAGTTTTTCAATAATGTGGGTTTCTGGGTGACGGTGCATGGCTACCAGCAGCAGTTGGTTAAAAACCGGTCTGGTTCTGCTGCCTGGACCCCTGCTTCTGGATAGTCAGCCCTAACCAATCGTGCCATAAGACTATGGGCAATGTTGCAGGAGATGAGAAGCAGCACCCTTCCCGAGTGGGATGGACACCGTCCCATTCCTAAAAGGCCAGGCAGGCTTACCCTCAAAGGCTGTCCAGTTGTTTATAAGCGCCCACGTGTTTTCAGAGCACCACTTGGACAGCCAGCAGTTTCAGCGACCATTAACCTTGCTGTAGGGCTTGGTCACCTCGCCGCATTGGGATGGGGCCAGAGCAGACTACAGCATCGGAACATCGCCTTCGCCACGCTAACCACCTCTACAAAATTAGCCTTAGTAACCTCTGACTGACGAAGGCGTATATTCATTAGCCCCTACATGAATTAACTATCCTAGAGAATCTGCGGCTCTCGAGTTCACTAAAGACTCGTTTACAATGTCCGGCACTCTGGCTCCGGGGATACAGAGCACTCTAGCTGCTGGTGTCCCTAAAGGGGGTAGCAAGTTTCAAGTGTCGTAAAAAATAGAGTCACCTATGACCAGAGCTTTCTTTAACAGGCTGCTCAGTGGGGTGTTTCACTGAGGAGGGACAACCCTGTTGGACACGTGAACAGTAAAGAGTGGTTGCTCTCGTGGACTAGCCTTACGACTACGTCGCCGAACCGTCATACACCCACTTGCCCTGCTGCGAGGACTCTGCCCGGGGCTCTAACTTCGCCTTTGGCATCCAGATCTGCTAAGCTAGGAGCTGAGCTAGCCTTCTCTCTCTAAGGTCTGATGCGCGCCTCTAAAACTACAATCTTCTCCGTCAGACTGGCTACAAGCCTACACCTATCACAACAAGTAAAATTTACACTAATGACAAGAGGAAGAATAGCTAAACATGCCACACTTGCACAGGGAACAAGCACAGCAGAAGCCATGTTAATACCAATTAATGAATTTAAAGGTACTTAGCTTCGGTGGTGGTTGTGGGGTGCCAGTGAAGATATGGTTCAGGTGCAGCCGATGGTCCAATTGCAATGTATATATTACGATTATATAAGATACAGATGCGATCGGGAATTAAAATATATCAAAGGTAAAAGCTGCTAGCAGCTTACAAAACGGCGTCCTGTGTGCAACCGCGGATCAGTCTGGGTTGCCAGATCCTCGCAATCCTCGCGTTCAGTTCTCTCACAGCTTTCTCTCAGCGTTCTCTCAGGCGTTCTCTCCAGTAACCATGATGATGGTTGCAGCTGTGAGAGAGCTGGTCACTGAAAAAGCCAATCAGTGCTGCGGATCCACGAGGCAGAGGCGGGAGTTAGTAGAGTGAAAGTCCGTCATGCGTGTGTGTGTGTAACTTTAACTTTCAGGTCATGACTACTGTGTTAGCTCCTGTTTGGACTAGTCCAAGTCAGATTATTTATATAGCGTTTTAACAATGGAGCATTGTCTCAAAGCAACTGTACAGTTTTAGAGTATCTCCTAATATCTACAATCCAATCCCAAATTGAGCAAGCCTAGGGCGACAGTGGCAAGAAAAACTCCCTAAGTGTTATGAGGAAGAAACCTTTGGAGGACCAACACTCAAAAAAGGGACCCAAACTTTTTGGGCAGCGTAGATGATGAATCTAAGAATGAAACTAAAGTCATGGGTCATAGTTCAAGTAAAATGTGAAGTATGCCACATCGGCAGTAAGTAGTCCGATACACAGAGTCACTCTAGGGAGTCTAAGCAGGAAAGTTGCTGGCGGCACTTCGACCCCAGATAACCCAGAGGAGGGAGAGAGTCTATGCCCTCTTGTGTGGCCCGGGTATGATGGGGCTGGAGCTTGATGACGTAAGCAGCTTGCAGTGAAGCTGAAGCGGATGAACATCATGTTGTGGGGCATGAAACTATCTTACTGGAACACACGGCTCGGAGAGAAACCAGAAATGCTCTTAGTTATTGATTAAGAGCACAGTGTCCGTTAACAAATCACTTCGACTAGGGTTAGCTAGAGACATCCTGTGCAAGTTGCTCGTGTTTGTGTGTATGCCTTTCCGCTGTTTATTTCGTAACAAATGGTGTAAATGGCATTCGCTAGTGTATAAGTGCATTGTGCCTGTCCTGTTGTGAAGTAGTAACTCCTTTGTTATCTCCCACTAAAGCATATTCTGTCTAACCTGCAAGTATATAAAACTGGTTCACATTCACTCGTTGAGTCTCTGCTTTGGTTGGCCGATCTTCCGTGTTGTTTGTAATACTGTGTAATTCAGTGCATGATACAAAAGTAATCATGTCAGTCATCCCATTCTTTTTAAGTACATTACTGTTTTCTATATATTGTGAATTTCCATAAATTAAAACTTACGCCGGCATCAGAGATGCTGTGTTAGGATGTAGCGTTCCTCTCATGTGTCTCGATGCAGCGATGTATCGTTTGAACACAGTTTTTCTGTGTGAAAATACCCGTTTATATTTACAGAATAGTACCATAAAAAGACTATATGACTATGGTAAATCTAGTCAACTTCCTGTTTGCACAGAATGCAATGTGGTTTTTTAAACGGCGGTATATTACAATTTGTAGGTGTACAAGTAGATTGTTGCCCATTTGTTACTTTTATGATGATTCTATACACTTGTTACTTTATTGATCAATGCAACCCAAACCTGAACTGGCCAGATGTCCCAATGTCCATGGCCTTTTAAGAGGAATCCCTTGTTTGATTGTCTTCTGGAAATGTCTTCCTGCTAGATTTAGAAACATGGACTGATGGACTTATGTTTATTCAGCAATCAGAAATGCATTGTGAAGTCCTAGAATCCTAAGAGGCTTTTTGTTCAAGAATGGTAAGTTCCTCCACCACTGACCTCTACTACCATTTTTCTTCTTGTCTTTGTTTCCATGTTTGAACAGGTAAAGGCTCTTCCATAACAGTGTCAGAGTAAAAAGCCCTAGTTTCTATAGTGGGTGACACATGGTGCAGTAGTTGGTGTTGTTTCTCACATGCTCCAGGTACCTGGGTTTGACTCGTGCTCTGGCTGCTTGCCGTTGGGCAGTTTGGATCCTCAGGGCAAAACTCTCCTATATTTTCTTCTCCCCTTATTTTGAAGAAGAAATTCTTTAGGTCAGCGTTCTGCCTGTGGTTCTGTTGCTACTGAGGGAGGGGTTTGAGTGTGACAAGCTGCATTATAATGTAGGAGCCTTGTTTATATGCTGGATCTGGGGGTAGTTCCTTTCACAGGACGCAGGACCGTGGAAACGCATAGACCCAACTGATAAAATTTGTGTTTAGCTCACCTTATAACATGTATAAATAATGTACATGGAATGTATTTTCTTTCTGGGAGAAAAGTGAGGGTGCTTGGGTGAAGCAGCAGTCTAATACGCTAGCCTTCCATTGCAGGGACCTGGGCTCGAGTTTACTTGGGCTGAGACTCCCGGACTGGGTCAGGCCCCACATGTAGGCACTATGGTATACTTAAGTAGCCTAGTTTAATTTTCTGTACGTTACTAAGCTGCCGAGGAGGTTGGGTTCCTTTTTGAGTCTGGTCCTTCACTTGTAACTTTTTAGGGAGGCTCACTGTCGCAATAGGCTTACACATTCCCAAGCTTAATGGGCATATCTTGGGAACGTGGGCGGTTATCCACACAGGACACATGGAGGACATGCAACCTCACCAAAGGTGGTGTCTAAGATTGGGATCGAACTGGGGTTCTCTGAAACTGAGGCTACCGTTGTTAACCACTTGCTTCACTGTCCATGCCTGGATTAGGGGGTAAAGCTAGTTTGAGACGACGCACTGTGCTCTAATCTCTTACTACCCGCCCTGCGATGGACCTACTTCTGTTTGTGCCCTGTGTTTTCCAAGGAGAAGCCATGGAGCCCCTGTTACCCAGACCCACAAAAAAGTATGGTGAGAAACAAGCAGTGCTTGGCAATCGTAGGGGCACAACTGTGCGTAACATTACATTTATATTATTTAGCGGGACGCTCTTACTTATTATACCGCTCTACTTTGATACAGTCTTACAATCCAAGCAATTTGTGGGTTAAGGGCCTTGCTCAAGACCCTACACAGTGGCAGCTTGGCAGAGGTGGGATTTGAACCCTGGACCGTCTGGTCCCATAGTCCAGTAACTTAACACCTTAAACTAGACTTCCATGCATAAAAATAAGTCTGTTAAACACTAAATAGCTTAAGTGATTTAACAATATAAAGTGGAAATTAGACACTAAAGATTATTTTTATTAATTGCACTTAATTTTGTTAACTGATGCCTTTGCATTAGTGATCTAATATGTAATTTTGGTAGGTTATATGGTTATAAGTATTGCGGATGTTCATTTCGTATATGGTGAAAACCCAAAAGAAACCTGCTGTGTCTCAGTTCAGTAGCTGCGCCCTTCAAAGGATGCGGTCCTTCATAGTGCGCGTAGACAGCGGTGAAGTCAGAACCAAAATGAGATGGTCTGCTCTGTGGCAGATTTCCAGTTTACATCACAGAATGCAATGCACCTATATATGTAGGCTGGTGAAGGATCCAATGGGTGGATCCTTCTTACCATGGAAAATAAGGGTGCATTTCTCGGCCGCATATGAAGGAGCCTTCGAAATGGGACAGCCTAGCCATGCTGCTATGACGCAATCGGTCTTCAAATGCAGCCTCCAAAGGATGCAGCCCCTGGCTCTGACCAAAAGCGTTAGCCACTCAAGCTTTTGGACAGATGCTGGTGCATTATGGGAAATGTAGTGGCTGTAGTTGTGCTCAGCAATCCAGGATAAAACTGACTTTTTACCACAGTGATTTCAGTGGTACGTAAAGTACGTAAGGTAGGTACGTGCCCCAGTGAAGCCTGTCTCCACTGGAGCGGTGGAAATTTGAGTACAGAATCTTGTGCTTCAGTATAGCTGACTTTTATTTTGGAGCTGGATCAGCGTGGAAGTGTGCAGGAAGTGCGATACCGGTGTTTGCGTCTTCACCACATTGGCAGGAGGATCGACAGCTTTGGTTGACTGAAGCTTCAGGTATAATAGCTGAGCTTATTTGCGATTTCTGACGTTTTAAGGTTTAATCAGCGACCGCAGAGTCAGGCTGAGTCAGAGCGCTTATCTGGTTCGCGAAGTAGTGTGACAACTGCTCTGATCTTTTAATAAACCTCTCCTAAATGCCAAGACAGTTTTTGTACGCGTTAGCCTGCTAGCTTACGTAGTGTCCGGGTTCTCACATGAGTGACTCGCTCGTACAGTCACCGTGTTACGTACAATTGTACTGATTCCTCACGCAGTGTGACGACACACACGCTAACCACAGTCAAAGCGATTCAGTTAATGCCTTCATTTGTTTAGTTTTTGTCCAGTTTTGGTATGAAGTCAAACATTCAGTGCCTGCTGTGTGTTGAATGTTAACTCGTAACATTAACAAATATTACTAGCATTCATAGTTGAGCAGAACTAAGTATAAGGTTTGGTCTCGTGCTTTAAAACTGTCCGTACATGACAACGCTTCTAGAAACTTCGCTGTTTTCACTGCTAACAGTCGCGCCTTAAAGACTTCATTATTGACATTTTATAGAGAAAATAGACGAGAAATCCTGTTACTTTATCTGGAATAATGAAAAGGAGGTAGAGTTTAGTGAGATATTTTTTGTCCTACATATGATGAATAAGCAAGTAAACGTTAGTGTAGATTAGTGTAGTGGTGACCTTACGGTAGGTTTGAGTAAATCTAGAAGGCAGTGTAGATTTCTCTTTATATATAGATATATGTATGGTTAACTCACGAATTTAACTCGGATTCAATTTAACAGTTAGACATGTAACTGGTCAATTTAATGTCTTTGTAATATCGGCTCTGACAGAACCAGTAAGCTATAACATGATAATCCGAGTGCTGTAATGGACGAAGAACCGCAGCGCCGCTCACTGCATATTAGTGAACTGTGCAGTCATTTTATTAGTGCGTGATGTGGTACGATTGAATCAGACACAGCAGTGCTGCTGGAGTGTTTTGACACTCACTGTGCACTCTATTAGACACCGGTACCATATTGCTTCACTTTGTAGATGTAAAGTCAGAGACAGTAGATCAGCATCAGTATTCACAGGATGCGGGTGTATTGTCATTTTTGTTGGACTCGGTGACGCTGAGGCGTTTACTCCAGCAGCACTGCTGTGTCTGATCCAGTCATACCAGCATAGCACACCACCACCACCACATCATTGTCACTGGAGTGCTAAAAATGATCCACCACCCAAATAATACCTGATCTGTGGGGGTCCTGATCATTAGAGAACAGAGTAATGGGGACTAACAAAGTATGTAGAGAAACAGATGGACTACAGTCTGTAATATTAGAACTACAAAGTGCTTCTATATGGTAAGTGGAGCTGATAAAATGGACAGAGTGTAGAAACAAGGAGGTGTAGCTAATAAAGTGATCGGTGAGTGTATATCAGCAATGCTCCTCCTCTTATGCCAAGAGTACAGTTAGATACAGCTGAGTCATGATGTTGCCACAGAATGAGGGTTTAATATTTTGTTGTTCTGTATTTTGTTTTACTGTAGATAATACTTGCGTTTATGGCAATTCAAACCTTTTTTCCTGGAGCACTACATACTTGTACCCAAAAATGCTAACTCCTGCCATGGGGATTTTTTTTACACACAACTAACAGAAGCTTTTTAAAAGTCTGGTTTATACTAACCCTTATCAGTAAGTGCTGCCAGCAAAAAAAATAATGGTAGCGCATTTTGATAGACCTGTAATCTTATCTTAACTAGATGTAGGACAATTTGATAGACCAATATTCTTATCAGATACTCCAAGCACTGGTTTTGATATACATTAATTAATAGTAATAATTTCACATGAATGTTATACGGTTTGTGCATACGGTTTGTCTATGAACCAAGGAGTTCATTTATGTACGTAATGTCTACTATAGAGGACATACTGATATAAAAACAAATGTTTACAAAATGAAACACAATATATAAACAGTTGTGGGTGGCACAGTTCAGCTATGTCTTTGGCTAATTTGATTGTCATGCATGCTGTTGAAACCAAAAAAAGAGTAAGCTGGGCATATAATGACAGTCTTACGTAATGGTCTAAACTGATTTAAACTGACTGAACTGCGGAAAATATGTGATAAACTTGCAACACTTGACGCGACATTGATGAACTTGCCAAACGTGACGCCAGCAGTGTTGTGTGCATGTGCACTCAAACCCTGGTATGACAAAACACGTGCGCCTCCAGTTTACTAACATTGTACTAATGTTTCACTGTTGTTAGTACAAGCTCTGGGACCATATCATTTACAAATAAAGCACTGGTTCTAACCATATGATGGGGATTATGTATGTATTTTTAAAAAGTAGTCTTAAAGCGTTGGCTCTTTTTTAACCCTCACTGCATAAATGTGCTAGTCTCCCCTGGTGTCTGGATGCCACACTCTTTTACTTAGTTCTGGGTTCAAATCAACTGCCACTCTTGAGCTTGTGACCAAGAGCCGTCTACTTTTCAGCTGTAAGTTGCTCTGAGTAACAGCATCTGCTATGATGTTATAAATGTAAACATTTGTGCATACTCATCTGTTTATAGTTACATAGAAAATGTGGTTTCCCACGGGTTTAGTGGATATTCTGAACCCTGTCATATGAAAATCATTTTGCTCATCCCCCAGGAATTCACAGTTTTAGTGCTTCTGGGTAAGGCTTAGGGGGTTGTGTGCTGCAGGGAGTTTAATAGACTTATGGAAGGTAAGGGTCGCTATGAAAATATAGATTTGCAAGTTTAAAAAAATACTGCCATCAAATGGTATATGAATGATTATTATGTGGGCTAAAATAGTCAAATCTAAGGAAGTGTGTAAGGTTGGCAACTCCTGATTTGTTCTTAATCTTTGTTTTTTTGTCTTCGACCATCAGTGTAATGTTTTTGCAAAAGCAACCCAATCACACTTGCCTTAAAGAATAAATCAGAACACAGACCAGTTAATTAAGTTCTTAAATCTTTTTTTTTTCTTACAGGCATTTTAAAGACTTAAAGAAGTGTGTGAGATGGCTGAGCATCCAACAGAATGTGAACTACCGCAGAGACGACTTGGACCTAAAGAGAGCCGTAATGGTAACTCCACAGGTTGGTACATGGCCTGAGGAGGAATCCCAAGCTTTTTCATTCAAACATGCTACGCTCCAAATTCCAGTTTTTCTGGTCAAGGGTCGACTGTTGATAATGGCACTGTGAATAGATAAACAGCCGTGGGTGTATCTGTGCTGTCTGTGTAAACACTCAGTTTCCACCTTTATCTATTAGTACACATGTCAGCGTTCTTCCACATTTGACCCTCACTTTTGTCTAAGGTTGTTTTCAGTGAGTGAGGTTTTAGTATAGAGTACTGCTGTATGTGTAAGTGACACGGGCTCTGATGTTTTTAGATGCATCAGCCAGAGAGAGAAAGCAGCAGGAAAGAGAAGAGCGCCTCTCTCTGGTGCTGTGGAGGAAGCCAGTTCAGACGCTACAGTATTTTTTTTTAGAGACCCTTATTACTTTAAAGGAGTGGACATGGAAGTGAGTACTTTTCTGTTCATTATCTTCCAGTGGCAAATATACCTTTATGTGCAATATACATACAATATTCATACCCATTACTGTGCAAAAGTCTTAGATTTGTTGGTTTAGCAATGGTGTAATGACCATACATAACCTATTTCCAACGATTGGACCCAAAAATCTGAAACTTGGTCACCCCATAATACTCTTTTCCACTGATCTTCATTCCAGTCTTTGTAAGCTTTCTTATCTTATCTTAGCATTTTCACCCTGTTCCCCTTCTAAAAAGTGGTTTCTTGGCTGCTACACTTCTAAGAAAACCATTCCCGGTCAAGCGTCTTCAGAATGTAGAAGGGTCAACCTGGCATCCTGAAGAAGCTACCGGATGCTGCTATTGCTCAAGTGTAAGGGGAGGTCACTGTAGCATATAGAAGCTGTTTTTCAGAATTTCTATCAGTTTTTTAAAACTGCATACTCGTTTTCCCAAGAAAACTGTGTGCAAACAATACGTAAATGTGTCAGAGATACAGCTGAAAACGTAAACATTAAGAGGATGCTATGCTGGACCTGATTTGTTTGTTTGTATATGATGGTTAAGAGTGGAAACAAGTCATGGAATAGCCTATTTATTAATGTTTGTGTTGTGTTCTAATAAAGAGGCTGTGAAATAATTATACACTGCTCAAAAAAATAAAGGGAACACTCAAATAACACATCCTAGATCTGAATGAATGAAATATTCTCATTGAATACTTTGTTCTGTACAAAGTTGAATGTGCTGACAGCAAAATAACACAAAAATCATCAATGGAAATCAAATTTCAATGGAAATCAAACCAATGGAGGCCTGGATTTGGAGTCACACACAAAATTAAAGTGGAAAAACACACTACAGACTGATCCAACTTTGATGTAATGTCCTTAAAACAAGTCAAAATGAGGCTCAGTATTGTGTGTGGCCTCCCTACAACCCTGGGCATGCTCCTGATGAGCCAACTCCTGGACAGTCAGTGGTGCAAGGTGACATTGGTGGATGGAGCGAGACATGATGTCCCAGATGTGCTCAATCAGATTCAGGTCTATGGATCGGGCGGGCCAGTCGATAGCTTCAATGCCTTCATCTTGCAGGAACTGCTGACACACTCCAGCCACATGAGGTCTAGCATTGTCCTGCATTAGGAGGAACCCAGAGCCAACCACACCAGCATATGGTCTCACAAGGGGTCTGAGGATCTCATCTCGGTACCTTATGGCAGTCCGGCTACCTCTGGCGAGCACATGTAGGCTGTGCGGCCCTCCAAAGAAATGCCACCCCACACCATTACTGACCCACTGCCAAACCGGTCATGCTGAAGGATGTTGCAGGCAGCAGATCGCTCTTCACGGCGTCTCCAGACTCTGTCACGTCTGTCACATGTGCTCAGTGTGAACCTGCTTTCATCTGTGAAGAGCACAGGGTGCCAGTGGCGAATTTGCCAATCCTGGTGTTCGCTGGCAAATGGCAAGCATCCTGCATGGTGTTGGGCTGTGAGCACAACCTCCATCTTTGGACGTTGGCCCTCATACCATCCTCATGGAGCCGTTTCTAACCATTTGTGCAGACACATACACATTTGTGGCCTGCTGGAGGCCATTTTGCAGGGCTCTGGCAGTGCTCCTCCTGTTCCTCCTTGCACAAAGGCGGAGGTAGCGGTCCTGCTGCTGGGTTGTTGCCCTCCTACGGCCTCCTCCACGTCTCCTGGTGTACTGGCCTGTCTCCTGGTAGCGCCTCCAGCCTCTGGACACTACGCTGACAGGCACAGCAAACCACCTTGCCACAGCTCGCATTGATGTGCCATCATGGATGAGCTGCACTACCTGAGCCACTTGTGTGGATTGTAGAGTCCGTCTCATGCTACCACGAGTGTGAAAGCACCACCAACATTCAAAAGTGACCAAAAGATCAGCCAGAAAGCATAGGTACTGAGAAGTGGTCTGTGGTCCCCACCTGCAGAACCACTCCTTTATTGAGTGTTGTCTTGCCTAATTGCCAATAATTTCCACCTGTTGTCTATTCCATTTGCACAACAGCATGTGAAATTATTTGTTGATCAGTGAAATTGATCAGTGTTGCTTCCTAAGTGGACAGTTTGATTTCACAGAAGTTTGATTTACTTGGAGTTATATTGTGTTGTTTAAGTGTTCCCTTTATTTTTTGAGCAGCGTATATCGACTTTATACCATTGCTGCTGGATTTTTTTAAACACCTCAGCATCACCTGAAAATAGTCCACCAGCATCCTGTGAGCACTGACGAAGGATTAGAGGATGACTAATGCAAACTGTGCAACAACAGATGAGCTACTGTCTCTGAGTTTACATGGTGGAGCAGTATGGTAGCTGTATCTAACAGAGTGCACAGTGAGTGTACATGGTGTTGAAAAACTCCAGCAGCACTGCCGTGTAATTGAGTACTTTTAAATACTATGAGAACAGTAAGACGGCAGGAGTAAAATTATCGGTCTGTGACAGGGAAATTACCAGGTTTTATCAAGGGAGCCTGCAAACCATTAGTAATGAAACATATCACTGAAAACACCTGTTGCGTACGATCACGCATCATGCTCATGTGGTCATGCAATGAAAATGCATTAATGCCATCAAACCAAATTAGGAAGTTAACATGTTATTCTGTTAACCTTTGACTACCCTAACTTGCTGACCATTTGACCAATAGTTTCATATTGTTTTTCATTTGCCAGAGTGAATAGTGTATGGCAGCTTCTAAAATTACTTCAAACCATTTATAACCAATTATAGAAATACACACTTAATTCTGGTCTGAGGATCATCCCCCAGCCACTACCCAGCCCTGTGATGCACTGGTGTCCCACCCAGGGCAACTCAACAAAATCCAACACAACATTAAACCTTAAATGAACATGTACACGTATGCACCAGTTAATGACTGCGGTAGGTTCTGTGAAACAGGAAGTTGACCGGACATTAAAATAGTGTCAATCTTTGTACGCTACTGTATTGTAAATATAAAGGGCATTTTCCCTTTGTATGTTTCTCAAGAACACGAGTGGAATGTTACCATCTACACAGCATTCGAAGCCTAAACTGTACACATTCGAAACCTTTTTTAAATTTATTGAAAGTCACTAATTATATGAAGTACAGTAATGTTGCGTTGCTCTGTGACTCTGTGTAGGGGAAAGCAGTATTACAAACAACAATCAGACGGAACGAGTGAATGTGAACCAGTTTATATAGTTATAGGTTAGAGAGAATATATACATTGGTGCTTTTTGTGAACCCTTTAAAATTTTCTATATTTCAAAAGTATGTGAACTTCTAGGATTAGCAGTTAATTTGCAGGTGAAATTATAGAGTCAGGTGTTTTCAGTCAATGGGATGACAATCAGGTGTGAGTGGGCACCCTGTTTTATTTGAAGAACAGGAATCTATCACAACACATGTTTGTGGAAGTGTATCATGGCACAAACAAAGGAGATTTCTGAGGACCTCAGAAAAAGTTGTTGCTGCTCATCAGGCTGGAAAAGGTTACAAAACCATCTCTAAAGAGTTTGGACTCCACCAATCCACAGTCAGACAGATTGTGTACAAATGGAGGAAATTCAAGACCATTGTTACCTTCCCCAGGAGTGGTCGACCAACAAAGATCACTCTAAGAGCAAGGTCACAAAGGAGCCCAGGGTAACTTGTAAGCAACTGAAGGCCTCTCTCACATTGGTTAATGTTAATGTCCATGAGTCCTCCATCAGAAGAACACTGAACAACATTGGCAGGGTTGCAAGGAGAAAGCCACTGCTCTCCAAAAAGAACGTTGCTGTTCGTCTGCAGTTTGCTAAAGATCACGTGGACAAGCCAGAAGGCTATTGGAAGAGTGTGGACGGATGAGACCAAAATAGAATTTTTTGGTTTAAAAGAAAAGCATTATGTTTGGTCACACCAGATACTGATAGTAAAGGTTCACATACTTTTGCCACTCACTAATATGTAATATTGGATCATTTTCTTCAATAAATAAATGACCAAGTATAATATTTTTGTCTCATTTGTTTAACTGGGATCTCTTTATTTACTTTTAGGACTTGTGTGAAAATCTGATGATGTTTTAGGTCATATTTATGCAGAAATATAGAACATTCTAAAGGGTTCGCAAACTTTCAAGCACCACTGTAGGTGGGGGATGGGGGCTGGGGTGGGGGATGGGGGCTGGGGCGGGGTTGGTGGGGGGAGGCAAGCAAAGGAGTACTATTTACAATATGACAGGTGCATACACTTATAAACACCACTTACAGCTTGTTACAAATAAGTAGCGGAAAGTCATCCACACAAACATGAGTAACTTACACAAAAAAGTCCCCAAACACATCATCTGACTTAGAACAGTCTCTAGTCCAAGTGTAAGCTAACAAGCAAGCGAACACACAACTGGTAAAGTAGTTACAAACACACACGCACGAATGAATAACGGACTTCCAGTCAAACTCCCGCTTCTGCTTGTGGATCTGGCTGCTGAGGTGACCAGCTGTTTACAGCCACAACATCCGGAGTTAAGACAGATTTTTATTTCCTTTTATAATTTACTATCATTTTTATGGCCTTGGTTGTTAAAGTGAACAGACGTTGATCGGATGGTCGTTAAACGGTGCATACTCGTTTATCAAACACAGATGGCAAAACAGTCTATTCCAGATTCTGCATAGGTCACACTGAACTAACCCACTCCTGCCCAAGCAGAGGAATTGACGTTACTAAAATACGGATCCAGCAACACTCCTCTCACTATGAAACACATACTAGTGGAATATCCCAACTGCAGAAAAGAAAGGCAGCAAATAAACATTGGCTCAAGTATTAGAGAAGTATAACTTTAGTTAAAAAAAAAAAAGAATGTTGAAACATAAGAATGATGTTGAAACATGAGGAAGTACCATATCCTAACATGACATGATAAACCATGCATACACATCTATCCATCCAATAGTCTACCTATCCAGGGCACGTCTCTCTTTACTAGGGCTGGGCAGTACTGACATTTTTCCGTACTGTCTTTAGATAATAGCATGGTATACAGTGGTGCTTGAAAGTTTGTGAACCCTTTCGAATTTTCGATATTTTTGCATAAATATGACCTAAAACATATTCAAAAATATTATACTTGGTCATTTATTTATTGAGGAAAATGATCCAATATTACATATTAGTGAGTGGCAAAAGTATGTGAACCTCTAAGATTAGCAGTTCATTCAATGGGATGACAATCAGGTGCGAGTGGGCACCCTGTTTTATTTAAAGAACAGGGATCTATCAGAGTCTGCTCTTCACAACACGTTTGTGGAAGTGTATCATGGCACGAACAAAGGAGATTTCTGAGGACCTCAGAAAAAGAGTTGTTGATGCTCGTCAGGCTGGAAAAGGTTACAAAACCATCTCTAAAGAGTTTGGACTCCACCAATCTACAGTCAGACGGACAGAATTGTGTTGGCAAATGGAAGAAATTGAAGACATGTTACCCTCACCAGGAGTGGTCGACCAACAAAGATTACTCCAAGAGCAAAATGTGTAATAGTTGGCGAAGTCACAAAGGAGCCCAGGGTAACTTGTAAGCAACTGAAGGCATCTCTCACATTGGCTAATGTTAACGTTCATGAGTCCACCATCAGAAGAACACTGAACAACAATTGTGTGCATGGCAGGGTTACAAGGAGAAACCATGGCTCTCCAAAAAGAACATTGCCACTCGCTAATATGTAATATTGGATCATTTTCCTCAATAAATAAATGACCAAGTATAATATTTTTGTCTCATTTGTTTAACTGGGTTCTCTTTATCTACTTTTAGGACTTGTGTGAAAATCTGATGATGTTTTAGGTCATATTTATGCAGAAATATCAAAAATTCTAAAGGATTCACAAAGTTTCAAGCACCACTGTATGGTGTCACTGTTGGGGTGGGTTAGATGACCTTACAGTATATAAATTACAGTGTTCATGTTTTGTTACAAAAAGAACAAAATCAGACCGCTAAACCCCTCTCACTGGCGATGTTCCACACACAACTGGTAAAAATAGAAGTACTTAACAAGGAGTAACATGACATGCTACTCATAGTATGATTTATGGTTTCAGAATACCATTCAAATGTGTGAAAGTAATGATAGCCTGTTGGAAGGGGGTTTGGAGCTGTGCGTTATTGGAACGATATTCAGTATAATATCCTTTTACGTCAATATGCAGGTGATTAATGGAGATATGAAGGCATTGATGGGGCAGTTCAGTATAATTTGTGATCAGTAGCATTTGTGAGATATTGAGAGCTATAAATTATATACAGTTTATTAAACTTAAGTGAAAATGTGGCGGTTAAGATCTGAAACAAGTCATGGAATAGCCTATTTATAGTATTTAAAAACAGTCGCATTTTCAATTACATTTACGTTCAGTAGGTGGTTCAGGAAGAGTGTAGGTGGAAGTGCAAACACAAAAAATGCTGTATGGTTTTGAGATAATGACATTTACTCAGCACAGCTGTGTAAAAAAGAGATTCCACTCAAAATGAAAGAATCATGAGACATCATTGATCATGTCTTGTTTGACATATCGTTTTCTTGCCATTTCTGATGAATAAATTGGTGAAATATTTGTGCACATTGAACTATGAAAGATCTGAATTATTTTCATTTTACACTTGTGATAAATGCCAAACAGACGTGTAATCATTCAGTAGAAATACTCGACACTGCACCAGTAACGCTTGAACAAACAGCAGAAATGTACTGACAGCCACTAAAAAGCTACAATAACCTAAAGATAATGATCACAAATCACAGTAAATAGCCTTTCTCCTGATAAGATTTGATCAGCATGTCAGAAAAAACCTCACACACATTCTGTCTCTATCCTAAAGAGTTTCTCGGTTGCATAACATTAAATGCGTGTGTTCACAGAACAGGCAACCACATCTCCGTGTTTCAGTGCAATGGTCTGGTCATAGACATAAATACTGACGGCATAACTGACAGATTTTTTGGGAACTAGCAATACCCTTTAGGCACGCCTACTCTATGTACTTCACCTTTCGGCACGCTCACCACAACTCTGTCCTGCATAGACCTTTGGTTGGAAATTTGATGCTTCACATTATAAAAATACCATCATCATTTTTCAGTGCTGAGTTATCCTGGAATTCTGTCATATCACCAAACCATAAGTCTGTTCACAGTAGCATGGTTAGAATGTGAAAAGTGAAAATGAAGGAACTGAAGAAGTGGCTGTGGCAGGGAAATCCATTTCTGCCATTTTACATTTGTTGTTTGGCACAACCGAAAAACCTGTCTGAAACTTTTCCCAAGGTCATTTTTTTTGCTTAGAAACTGTTTTCAAACCCAGTAATAAAAATGATATTTTAAAGATTGCTCTGTGGTCAAGAAAACAATTTGATCCAAGTTAGATTTTTACTAAGTGGCTGAATATTTGTTTGAAACGGGATTAAACAATACTGCTAATTAGGTTACTTTTTTTATTTACAATGACCAAGGTGACAACCCATAATTCTTTAAGATGACGTGCGTGAGAGAACAGTAAAATTAGGTTAAAGAAGTTGACAAACGACCAAATTTATCACCTAGTTTAACATAGTCTAGATTTGTAACTCAACCTTGTTTTAATACAGCAATGTTACGTTTTTATCAAAGCATCCAGGGACTTAGTAAAGTTTTTGCCACTTAGTCAGCATTAAAAATGAGCATGTCAGCTTGCTGACCTCATCGACTGATGGAAGATGCACAGTGTGACCGAAATGGACTTTTTGCCCAGACATTACTACAGTTTTTTTTAGGCTATTCTGCTGTGGGGCATGATACCTGCAGGTCCTAAGTGCTGTAGTTTAGATATTTTGGATATAGTGCTTTATTTTAAAGGCTAATATTAAAACACAATCTAAAAATATTTAGTACAGGGCAGTACTGTAGCAGTCTGCAGTCATTTTTAATTTTTATCTTAAAAATGTATCTTTATAGATCTTGAAACACTTACCGTGCATCCCGAGATCACAAACAATCACATTTACATTTTTCTTCTTCATGTAGTTTTATTGCCTTCTTTTTAAATCGAGATCGGTGCTACTTTGTTGTTTTTTGCTGCTTGTGTCACTAACAGTACTTTGGGTGCGTTTTGGAGCCGTGATGTAAATATGAAGGGTATTTTCACAAATATGTAATTGTGTTAGAGATGCTGCTAAAAAATATATATATATTTTTTTTTACTTTTGGAAATTGATAATAATTGTAGAAAATATACATATATGTCTAACACAGGAATCTGTTGTTATTGGTAAAGTAAAATATGGTAATCCGAGTTCAGTACTGTATACTGTCGGGCAGCATTTGTCATGTTGAGTCTGTTTATGGCCTCGACATCCTGAGTTAAGACTTTTTAAAATATTTTTTATTTCCCATTATAATTTTTTAAACTTCAGCTACCAGGAGAATTTCAAAGGATTATCTCAATTTCATTCACACACCTGTGTCAAAGACGAGACTGGCAGCCTGCACTTCTGTACTTTAGGATTGTGGACTTTTTTATCGCTACACAGTAATGCAGTAATTTGAGGCCATGTGCAATACTTCTCACTGTTGCCATCCAGTTGATAAAAAGATTGAGAAACTCTTGTTTAGAAGCTACCTGTGTTTGTTTTTTTGCTCTGTAAGATTCAGATGCAAATATGCGGTATGTGAAATACACAAGTTAAATGCATGGCACAAGTATAACGTGTAGGCATAAGCAGGAACTCATGAACATAAATTAAATAAAAAAAACTGCTTAATTAAAGAGTCATGGTAAGTAGAGGAGGAGTATGAATATGGGGAAGGGTAAATGGAGGGATATGATTTAACAAATGTTGAGGATGGGGGCATGTGTTGAGGCCTGTAAGCCACACAGAATAATTTGTATAGTTGCTTTCTAAAGTGATAGAGCACTGTTCTGTGTGCAGCATGCAGATGTGAGCTTATTCATGTCAAAGTCAGATTTATTTATATAGCACTTTTTACAAGCAGCTTTACAAAACATCTAGACTCAGAAAGGAGCCCAACTTCCTTGTTCAGCCTAGATAAGACAAGAATTCAATTAAATGAATAGTAAATGTGTAATAATAGTTTAAATACACAGAAGCTAACAATATATGTTTAAAATGTAGAATATAATAAAAAAGGAAATACAAAATATAAAGTAATAAAATGCAGATCATAATAGATAAGCGAGAATACAGTATCATGGATTATACAGGATAACGTTATTGAATGTAATAAAATGGTACACATAATAAATAAAATAATACATCTAATAAAATAAAGAATATAAGCGAGTCTTTATTTTTTATTAGCATTATTTAGTCCAGGATATATTCAGTCACCCTAGGTTCTCGTGCGCTCCAGCAGGTAACAGTTTTGGTGGCATGTCATCCTCAGTGATTGGGTTAAAGTTAGAAGGTCTCAAACTGGTGCTGGAAGTACAGCTCAGAAAAAAAAGAATATGTAGTTAGGGATTTTAGAACATAGTCAAACAGAACACAGTTGTGCCAAGTGTAGTACGAGCACTTACTATAAAAGCATAGCTACAGTTGTGCTTCAAAGTTTCTGAACCTATTCTGAAGCAAGTGAAAATCCAATCTTTTATTTCCTTTACACAGTCCTCAGTCTTTTCTATCTCTTCTATCTCGTTGTTACAGAAATTCGTGAAATCATTACTGTTACAGTCAGGTGGAATTCTAGAGTCGATTTCTGTAATGTTTGTAGGTAGTATGGAAACTTAAACAATTCTAGAATAGTTCTGATTTTCTTTATTAGCGATTGAAACTGTTCAGGTTTAGCCTTTGAACAATGAAGGGTTCAGACACATTCTCAATAGCTCTGGGTGATGGTGCATGGGCTCTAGCAGACAGTGGGGTAGACGGTGGGTAGTCAGCCCTTAGGGGCTGAAGGGTCAAACCGTAGGGTCAAACACCTTGGGGGGTGGGTATCTTGCACCATGGTATAATGACCACACTCGTACGTTAATATGGACCGCTTGGATTTTAGAACGTGGCAGCACAGTAAATTGGAGTATTTGAGATTGCTTGCTGGAATAGCATGGCAGAATAATTTAGAGAAAAATAAAAGTAATCTTGGATTTCCGTTTAATAAGCTCTCTAGACTAACTGGAAACATAACAGAAAATGGAAAAGGAATTCCACCTGATTGCCAAAGTAATGATTCCAAGAATTTGTTTAATGATAAGAAAATTCAGCAGAAACACCCAGCCTGTCGACCAACCCTTTAGGTTTTGCAATAGTGTAGATGTCTGTTTAATTAGCTCCAAATTGTGACTAGAATATTTTGTGCTTATGCAGCTGAATTGACTATGGTAACTATATTGTAATTAAATACAGTGTTAATTACTTTTGTGTTGCTTTTTGTAGCCTGCAGCCTTCTTATCGGGAACGGAACTGGTGGCATGTTGTTTAATTTAATAACCTGTTTACCTCCAAGCTTGGACTCCACCCAAGTCTGTTTCACACAATACACATGCATACATCTGTGCTGATATGATTGAAGATTAAGACAGGAGCAGAATGAGTTTGCCAGATAGAAATCTAACAGGCTGTGTTTACAGTAACAGGTTCCTAATGATGACAGTCTGACTGTAGATTTGTCGAGGTGGATTCATGCTGAAATCTTTACACTGCTTACGTGAAGTGGTATTTTGCTGTCTCCTCACAGGTTGTGGCAGCGAAGATTTGCAGTGTTTTTTGTCTTATTGCTTTTTTCTGTCTTCTCGATGGCCTACTCGATAGAGGGATCGCATCAGAAGGTGAGATTTAATCTGAACGTGTTTGCTTACATGTTGGCTGGTACGTTTTACCTCCTATATTGGCCACTGATATTTCTTCCTGATGCAGTATGTACAGTACTTGGAGACGAAGTTCCTGTGGTGTGCCTACTGGGTAGGCTTGGGGATTTTATCTTCTGTAGGCCTTGGCACAGGTCTTCACACGTTCCTCCTCTACCTGGTAAGAGCTTCTTTAAAATTGGGCTGCGGTGTCGGAAAACACAGTCTTCTTAAGGTTTGCTTTTTCTTTTGATGTTGACATGAATAAGTATCCGTTCGATTTATTTTAGCCTAAGGAGAAACTAACCGACATGTCACGGGTAAATATGGAAGCTGAACTTCTCCTGGTATCAGCTGTCAGCTCTTCCAAATATAGAGCTGTAATGGTGTTCTGTCAGGTTAGTTTAGTTCCAATTTAGCCCTTTTAAATCTCGGAGAGAACCTTTCTCACATGCACATGTTGGTGTCAGGTTTTTTTTTTTTTTTTTTTTTTGCTGCTTTACACTTGTGTGAGAAGGAATGAACTGTTTGGATTCAGCGCTGAAACCCTTGCGCTCTGTAAAACTGTGCTTCTCACGGGAATGATCTACTCATATCCCTCGAGTCTGATCACGTCCATGCTGCTGATTTCTACTCAGCTTTGATGAAGTCATCAGGACAAAGCAATGACTGCATTGTGGTTGGCGTACGTGCTCCACTTTCTGACACACTGGCATTTGAATATTGTGTTGTGATGTGGTTTTAAGGTCTAGCCCTTCAAACATGAGCATATGTTTTTATTAAAATCTGACTTCATGGTTTGCGGGGTGTGTGACCACTCAGTAGGAGAGCTGGAAATATGTGCTCTTTCTCAGTGTTGGGTTTCCACATTACCTCGTTCACACAGTGCAGGAACATTTCTATTGATTTCTTTTTTGCCAAATATCAAAATAACTGGTAATAAGTGCCATGTGATAAGGCATCAGTGGTACACCTAAAGAAGCTGATGCAGAGATTCTGAAGTGCGAAACTTTTTGTTGTGTTTTGCACAAGTATAAATTGAAGAATACTTTTACATTTACAGCATTTAGCAGACGCCCTTATCCAGAGCGACTTACAATTGGTACAGTCTTACAACCCAAGCAATTGTGGGTTAAGGGTCTTGCTCAAGGACCCAACAGTGACAGCTTGGCAGAGGTGGGATTTGAACCTTGGACCTTCAGATCCATAGTCCAGTACCTTACCCGCTAGGCTACCACAGTCCCCAAGAATAAATGCCTAGTGATACTTTTATTTTTAACAACAGGCAAAAATTGGCCCCATGCTTTAGTAATAAATCCCAGAGTGAGGTCATTTTAATTCGATGATGTGTGGGAAGTTGATGTAGCACTTTTCAGTGATCTGGTGTCACCCAATCAGGCCCTTCCGCATCTTCTGTATCATGACTCCATCGTGAGATCATCTCCAGCTTGTTGCGCTCCTCTGTCGACATTTTCAGCTGTGCTTACTGCGAGCATTCCTTAGCTTGACATGCATTTAAGCTACTCTGTCCTCTGAGAAATGACAGCTTGGCTGACCAGCTTCTATAACAGTCGTCACTGCTACCGATCTGACCCCTGAGAGTGACATGTAAAAGCACAGCTAAAATCCCATGTAGTTTGACATGCAAATGTATCAGGACAGGATCTAGTGTAACTACAGGGATCTACCATAAGCTTTTTACCAAGAATACTACCAGTGCTCGTGATTTGAAATTAACAGGAGCACGCACACAATTCATTTTAAAAAAAAATCTTTATTCCTCCAGATTAGGCATGAATAAAAATTGTTCAGCAAAGCATGGCACTAGAAAAATTGTCTGTTTCTTTTTGTCAAGGCAGGGTGAGGAAACAATCCAACTTTGCTCATTGCACATGTAACGAAAAAGTTTCACGTTCCCTTAATGTCATAACAAAGGTGCATTGAGGGACCAGTTTCTGAGCTGTTCTTACTAAATAAAAGAACACAATTTCTTTTATTTTTATTTTAAAATACTTTGAATTTAGTTGCATTAATATGTAAGTGACTTGTAAATAAATTAAAATGATTATATTGCACCTGTTGTTCTGTCTCTCAGGTGTTATAATTCTTTAAATGTACTTTTTTAAAATAAAGTTCACATAGTAATACATTGACTCTTTCTAGTTTTAATCAATTCATTTGTGTCCAGCTACCAGCTCAATGCTAAACCACAGATCTCGTACAGAAAGGCTTACGTTTTCCCTCATGTTAGCTTCTGTGTACATTTTATCTGTTCCTCTCATCACATCGGGTCATAAATTAGTCATGATGTTGCTCAAAAAAGAGGGCTTAAGGAAAGATTCGGTTAAACTACATGTTCACGTGCAGAGGGCGTGAACAATCAGTAACTCCGTAGACTGTCTCGTTAAGCAATCTTAGGCTTCTACTGTTTGTTAGAAAGCTCTATATAGGAAGTAGGCAGCAAGGGCGTCTACTAGTTGTTGAGACAGACCTGATGAATGCTCTGTGAAAGCGGTGGTCTACTCGGGTCGAAATCTTGAAGTGCCCCTAAATAAGAATTCCATTTGCATTTCTTTAAAAAGGAGGTGCAAATGAGAGCAAAAGCACTCGTATTGTAGAACCCTGAATTACTTGTTGAACACAGATCTGTGCATTTCAAGCTAAGATGAGCTTACAGGGCTGGCTGATTTTAAACCTCATGGGCTCAGAGGAGGACTTCTGAAAGGATCTGTCTACTTTTTAAATGGTTGTAATTACTGGATAAATGAGTGACAGTCTTGTAACACTTATCTGTGATAGCCAGTTCCTTGGCAAAGTGTTCCATGAGTGCAACAGAGAATGCACAGAAGATTAAACATATTTGAAATGTCAACCAAATTCACTATGTCAGATTTTCATTGATTACATTGTGTATATAAAATGTCTGAAAGTGTTCAGGGTGGTAAAATGCAGTGCAAGACCTCATGATATTAAGCATAATCAGTGGTACCTGGTCCTGTCTCGGTGGGGTCGGGTCTGACCGTTGGGCTCAAAAGCTGTAGGATATGTGTCATTGGGTTGGAATGTGCTTGATCCAAGGCTCCCCACCAAGATTCTCGCACAGCAGTCTGGACATCACTGACTTATCTCTGCAGTCTCGCTTTATTGTCTTGGGTTGATTATGTTTAGTCTGCTGGCTAGATACTTTTGTGATTAATGCATTACCTTTAACTGTCCTAGTCCGGAATTGCCAGCTCTGTGCAATGTCCATTGCATGACTCTTTCAAGAGTTTAATAAACGGCTAAACAGGAGGCAGTGCTGATAGCGATCTACCACGAAATTCACTTCCAATGATTGGTACTGTAACATTTTTAACATGTGCTTTTTATTTCCACAAGAAAAGCTCCGATATTTGGTTACATTAGCCATTGTTTTCATGTGTTCCCATTGTGTCTGCATCTGTTTTTATATTTTCCTGAGGCCTGGCAAAGAAAAATGTTTTAATAAAACATTGTTTAATTTTTTTTAAAAGTCAGTCTCTTGCTGCTGAATTAATTGTGTGAACACTTGTATTTAGATGAATAAACACATTATTTACATCCCTAAATGTCAATTTACTCTGTATAATGAATATTAGACAGTAATGGATGAAGAGGGTGTCGGTCATAATGAAGAGCACTAGGAAGCAGTTTTTCTTTATTTTGAGACACATTTTGAGTGTTGCATTTGGTTCACTCTACAAAGGTTTTTCCATTTGAGTCTAATTTTTGTTTAGTGAAAATATGTTGGTGGGGGAATGAGAAAGTAAATCCTGTTGACCAGTATGCAGGATTCAGTGAATACAACTGAACTCTTTCTGGCAATGAAATTCTTAAAAAAAAAATAAAAATTGAAAATTAACCACAGAAACAAATGTAATTTCTTATCGCAGTTTGCTGCCAGGAAAGAAACACCGACACCCACAATGTCATCGCTACCAAGTCTGTTCCATTATGACTCAGCGTTGTAGCATTTGTTAGGCTTTTTTTAGTAGAGACAAAACTGAAGTGCTGAGTCTTAGGAGGATATGGAACGTGACTGGATTATTCTTTTTATTTAAGAACTTCAGTACATGTCCTCTTGTCTCCTTTCAGGGCCCACACATAGCCTCTGTCACTCTGGCTGCATACGAGTGTGGTTCTGTGAACTTCCCAGAGCCGCCATACCCGGCTCAGATTGTGTGTCCAGAGGAGGAAGGGGTGCAGGACACCATATCTCTCTGGACAATTATGTCAAAGGTCCGACTGGAGGCCTGCATGTGGGTGAGTCGCATCAAAACGTGTTAAACCATTGTTAGAAATTGAATCTAATGGCTTTGAAGACTCCAAATGACCAGATTCGGAAACACATACATATAGTTTATTTAATTCCTCTAAAAAAAGGTACCAAATGCACTTGCCTAGTTCTCCTGTGTGGGAATCGGGGACCTTTCTGCACCCTGTCCAGCACTCGCAGCATTCTGGAGGCAGCTTGCTATCGATATATCAGTTTTAGTAGGAAAGAACATACATTCAACTCCATAAAAATAAAATAAAAACATAAGAGTCTTCATTTTGTCATTATGACAGAGGAATCTGCTGTTGGCGGCTTTTACAGCTGCAAAAGCTTTGATAGTTAAATGCTGGAACTAGACGTGCTCATTGATCAGGCATGTTTGGGCCCTAACCTTGGTTGATATTATTTTTATGGAGCTTTCAACAGCTCGTATACACGTTGCCAAGGCTAGTACAGTAAAGGGAAACTCTTACAAAGGTTAAATTACTAATTGCATTCTCCTATCACATTTTCCAGCATGAATAGTCTATTATTTCACTACTGTAGAAGTCTGCCAGGCTATGGATGGGCGTAGAGGATGGGGGTTAGAAAAAGAAGGGTGGCATAGGATGCAAGGTTTGTGGGGGCAAATAATGTTTTGTGTTCACCTTTCTTTGTCAAACAATAAAATAATTGTTCACGAAAAAAGCTTTCCATCTGGTATTTACATTGTTTAAGTCTACCTAAAATAAAAACAATTAACAGAGGCTAGCAGGCAGCATTTTGCAAGGGAACATTATTTTAGGGAGCATAATTGTTTTAGTAATTTTTATTGTTCCTTTAGGGTAAGAACTTTTCTTTCTACGTATGTGTTCTAGTTTTAATAGAGATGCTATGTGAGAGTACAATTTTGTGCATGTGCAGGGTGCTGGTACTGCCATTGGAGAACTACCGCCGTATTTCATGGCACGAGCTGCTAGACTTTCTGGGGCTGAACCAGATGACGAGGACTACGAGGAATTTGAAGAGATGCTGGAACAGGCACAGAGCGCACAAGTGAGGAATTTCTTCAGCGTTACACTCCCATTAACTGCATATGGGGATTCCCCAGTGTGGAGTCTGCATGTCCTTCCAGTGTCCGTGTGGGTTTATTCCAGGTGCTCCAGTTTCCTCCCACATTCCAAAAACATGCATTAGGTTAATGGGTCACTCTAAATTAGCCGATGGCTAGTGTGTTTCCGTGTGACTGTAGTCATTGATGTGACGTTAAATAAATCTAAGAATCAAGGAAACAAGTATATGGGGATTCCCTTAATTTAATGCCCTTTGTCCCAAGACACCATCCCAAAAATACTGAGGAAGGACATATAATATGTATGTACAGATGTAAAAGGTATGCTTATGCTATAGTGCACTGAAATGTACATCCCAAACCCATACATTCCACTCATAATGATGTAACTCTGGAGATGGGAGAGCAATTATTCCTGCAATTAATGTTCTGGTCTTTTGTCATCAGCTTTCAACAGTAAATAATGCAACATTTTGTTAATGGAACAAGTTAACCTTAGTTAAGGTAACTGAGTCAATAAAGAAATGCTTTTCAATTTAGCATGATTTGGTAGAGATGGTAAGCGTAATGGCCAGCAATAATGAGAGTGGCTTTTTGAATGAGAGTAGAAATGTAGCTTTTGAATAGGGATGCACCGATATTGAATTTCTCGATCCGATATGATAACCGATTTTTAGCACATTATTGTGGCCGATACCAGTGTAAAAAAACCCGATAATTTAACCCATCAGCATTTTTAAAAAGTTCACATTATAATCCATATATGTACTGTTCTTAAAACCTGGAACAGTAATTCATTTTAGCAGTAAAATATAATAATAATAAGCCTAAAACGGGTAAATCAGACATTGCTGTAAACACAAGTTGCAGTTCGCTCAAAGGAAAAATGGTGTAATTCTGTTTTATTTTCTAACTGTTTTTTAAAAAGGTAACTGGATATATAATTATAAACTCAGCAACATCATATATTTTGCTTTATGAGTAACAGCCAAAATATTCATATGTAAATATAGAATAAATATATTCTAAATTGTAATATCGGCCCGATGCTGATAACTGGAAAAAAAATCCATATATCGTCAAATAATATATCAGCCACCGATATATCGTGCATCATTACATTTGAACCTGACTGGCTTTTTCATAAAGAAATGAATTCCGGGTTGATCGAGCAAATACATTGGTGGGATAGATTGGAAAGCAAATATAAGAGAAATAGATTCAATTTAAATAATGGTTAAATCATTAAAGATTTAATTTAAAATTGCTGTATATGGCATTCAGTAAAATCTTACATAAAACTGTTTGATTGTTGGCTTGGGCATGTAAATACGCTTGCATCATTTTTAGAATAACCCTGAAAGTATATAGTTAGTGCTTGGAACATTTTAAAATGTTAGTTTTAATTAATAAATAGGTCATTGCTTGCCAAATACTTGCTTGGCAGATTAAGTGTTTAGTGTTGCAGAATCAAATGGCGTTCTCACACAATGACTCATGCATGACATGGCAGGAGGAACTGACGGTTATGTTCTTTGGTAAAACTTGGCTGGTAATGAAGCAGATTTTAATGGGTATTAAGGGTGAGATTTTGAAATCTACTTCCTTATAGAAATCAGCATGTATTGGAGTCAGAATCTATTTTACTCATAGTCGTGTAGAATGATGAACAGATTGCCTAGTATTAGTGATAGGTAGTTCTGTATATAATTAAACTCTGGTATACTTTAACCCCCGGTATAAGGGGCATTCCACCTACATTCACCTTTTTTATGGCTTGAAGGTGCTAATCTTGTCCCCAACCCCCCAAAATATTTCATCAGTCTGAAACCATGCCAGGTTTTCTTTTTTTTTTTTTTTGATAGATGTCTGTCTGTGCTATTAACCCCCAGTGTTGTGGTTAACAGATCCTGGTCATGTGACCACTTCTTTGAAAGGCCCTCCCATAACTTCCAGTAAAACCCTTTGAGCAGCGGTGACTCAGAAGGAGAGCTTCCTTTTAATTATGGGCTGTTAGGGTCTGAGTGGACCTCACATGGCCGATTCTTTTCACTCACAGTATTTTAATTGGTTGAATGCTCAAAGCGGTATTCAGCGTGGCAGATTGCTGCGTCAGCAAAAAACGTTCCTTTCACCGGCCTGAATGGAATGCAATCAGAGGAGTATATAGTGCCCTTTGATGATGTGATTCAGCACACTCTGTACCCGTGAAAGTACCTCATTCTGTTCCATTTTCAGTATTACCCAAAATGGTTTCGACTGCTCAGCTATATGCTGTCATATTTTCTGCCAGACATACATTTGCTCTGTTTAGATTTCCACTGAACTCCAGAGCAGGGCTTAAAGGCGAGTCACTAGTAGGCCTTCAGTGAGGAGTTCTACATCAACTTTCATGATTTGAACACTGAGTTAAAGTATATTTGTATATAAAAGTTGTCATGTTTCAATGAATTTGGATATTTAGATGTAGCAATTATTATCAATCATCAGTGCACTCTCGACAATTAATCATACTTTAATTGTGAACACAATTTAGCCCTTCTGAATTAAATAAAAATATAGTCTGCCACATTTGTAAGATAATGTTTGCTAAGTGGTTTAATTCATGGTTAAATTTGTACCATTTTTAAAAAGACACATCCAGTTAATGTGAGGAAAATAGTTTGCATTTGATTAATTTTTTTGCTACATTTTTGAAACTACTTCTAATACAAATAGTTATCATTTAGAATTTAGTATTAAGCAAAACAACAAACACTTCAGTCATGATTATGATGTGTTTTATATGTAACTAAGTTTTTAAAATATAGTTAATACATACAAATTGTTTGATAAAGCAAAGTTAACAGCAGGTGCTTTAAAATCTTTCATGTTTTTCTGCAGGACTTTGCAACGAGAGCAAAACTTGCTGTGCAAAATATGGTTCAGAAAGTAGGATTCTTAGGAATCCTTGCATGTGCCTCGGTAAGTTGGCTTTACTTCTGATTATAGGATTATTATTATATACAGTGATACTTTATATTTGGTGATACAAGGCTCCTGTGTTATTTATATAATAATATCTATTACATAAAAAGTAATACTGAATTTAGAAAATGGGTGATGCAATTTTGAAATAATTTCTCTAGACTGGATAAAATGATTTTACAAAAGTTATTTGCTTACTATTGTGTATTTTACTTCTGGAAATGTATTTAAATGGAATCAGCCTTTTCTGACGTGAAACTCTAATATCCAGTCATTTCTGACAATTGTACTGACTAGTATATGTTCACCCATTTATATTTCTCCTTTTCTGTTAGACATTTTAAACATTTTACTGTTATACAGTTACAGAAGGGTGGGCTTTTTCCTACCTGAATAGAAGTTGACAGTCTTTGCAGATGAACTTAAATGTAATATATTTGTGCTCATTGTAAAGCATAACGGAAGTGTGTAAAAGTTTGAGGACCTTTCCATTCCATTGTGGTATTTTTCAGTGTCTTAATCAAATTAATGTTTTATTAAAATGTGCAGGAATGACATATTTCAGTTTTGTTTCCTGCAGATGTTGTTACCTTCTTTTCAAAGAGAAAATCAGGATGTTCATTTGTATGATAATACATACAGTACAGTCTTGGGCATGTAAGAAAAATCTGTAAAACAAATATGCCTTCAAAAATAATTAAATAAAAGTTGCTAAATAACTTAAAAAAAATACTTGAAAGAGGAGACATATACTCTGTATTAAATAAATATTTGGAAGGTCTACCCCTTTTTTTAAACGCTCAGGTCTCTTGGGTAGCCTGTGAAGGCTATTGGTCTTTTAGGTAAAATGTGCATTTATTTAATTGCACTGCTCATTATGACCTCTTTAATATATTTGTAATATTTTATTAATTTCTTAAATCTTCAGAAAATGCTGGAAATATTTTTAAAAAGGTTGTTTTGGACTAACACACTGATGGAGTGTGTTAAAGAAAAGACTAAGGAACAACTAGGATGCCTGTTTTTCTTAAACATTTTTATTAAATTATTATTTCTTTTTGCAGAGTACATTTGATTTTAAACAAGGGACCCATCCTTTTTCCATTTAACACTATACATTTGATGCTTAGAACATGCAGAAGTTGCAACATGTGGTAATATATGTACATTAAAACAGGGGACAGTGTCACTCTAGACCTGCCTTTATGTAATGAATTAATTTTGACCATAATTTTACAGTCTGTCTAAATTTTCCCATTATACATATATTTAATTATCAAATTCATCCCGTCCTGTATTATAAGGAACCACCCTTTGGTTATGCCACGTACATGTGTACTTTCCTGCTTTCCTTAAGCCAGCATTTGTCATTCAAAGACAGTTTTAATACTTACAACAATTTTAAAACAATTATAAAACATCAGCATTTAATCTTCTATTTTCTATTATCTATTCCTCAATGCTGCATAATTTCCCCAAGTGTTTCTTATCGTTGGGTAACCAATCAATTTAGATAAATGTACATTAAAAAAGCCAGTATTGGAGCTTGGCACTGCATTTTACCATATTATGAATTTATGTAAAATGTTTGTCTTTCTTTTAGTTAAAAACAACAATATGTTAGGGGAAGAAATACCTAATATTCTCGAGAGACAATGAACAGGAAAGCAGGGCAAACATATTTGAATGAATATGTGCAGATCTAAAGTACAACTGTCTTGATTCTAAATGTGTTTAGCTATTATTCTTCTTTCATCAAATTATGAGCTTGTACATGTCATTACAACTTGACCTTCACATCAAGTCTACATGAACAAAGACGGAATTTAGAGATATGAATTTAAGTAAAATGTTTTCGTTAGAGCCTAAAGTACAGACCAATTATTTGCTAATAAAAAATATTTCTGGGTAAGAAATACGTAATTTACTCAAGACATGGAACAAATAGAATTGACTAAAATGTCTGCAGAAAAAAAAATTACAATTAACTGATTTTTCTGTGTGTTTTTGATAACATTTTACTTCTACTAAAATATCCTTCTGTAGTTTTAGTGACAGCTTGATGTTCACATTCAGGAAAAATAACTAGATTTAGAGCCTAAAGGACATGTCACTTATTTGATAGCAAACAATAAATCCTTCATAAATAAATGGACAGTAATGTAGAACAAATGGATGTGATATCTGCTGAAAAAGGACAACTAACTAATTCTCATTGTTTTGCTGAAATTCCACTTAAATCAAAATGTCTTCATCTGCACCAGGTTCCATGATGTAAGTCAGAATCTAGCCAAATTAATTTAAGTAAAAATGTTTTTCATTTGAACAAAAAGTATAGGGCAATAATGGCAATACATTTCGGGAAGAAATAATTTAATCCCGGTACATAATGAACAGTGAAACAACAAATAAATTTGAGTACATGGTTCCAGAAATAAAGTACATCCAACTCATTCTCAGTGAGTTACTGAATTAATAATTTCATCATAACATCAGCTCAGTTTTAATGACAGCTTGACATGCATATCCACTTTACATGAAATAAATCTGAATATAGCCATATGAATTTGTCCTAAAGTAAAGGCCAGTTATCTGAAAGCAGCACTAACTATGGAGAATCAGTGGCTTTGTTTAGCAGTAGATAATGGACAGTAACATAGAAAAAATAGGTTTGACTAATTGGTTTCATTAGATGTCAAAATGTAAAAATGAAAATGTAAAAATAATGTACGATTAACTGATTCTCAGTGGTTTCCTGAAATTCTGCTTCCATCGTATCAACTTGAAATGCACATCCAGGATACGTGGATAAACCCAGTGTGTTAAATGAGTTGTTTGTAAATCTCCAATCGATGTAAATAAGTGCTTTTTATAATGTATTAAATAATTCATTAGAATGACAGCAAATTACTGCAGACATTAAAATATTAATAACCATGTTTTGCGGTGTTGAATTCTGGCATATTAGCCAAGTGTGTAATGTGAATATTCTATTATTATTATTATTATTATTATTATATAAAATGAAATTGAATAATTATAGAATATTTGGCAAGTAATAATTATTACTTATATTAGGCTTGTATTACATAAGCAGCAGATCAATTGCATTTACATTGTAATTACAATTGTTAGTGTTGTGTTATTCTTTTTGTATAGAAAAGCAACCGAAAGAAACTAAATGCACCAAGCAATTCTATTATTAATACACCTTTTATTATTATTATTCTATTACTATTATTGTTATTTTAAATTTGAACTTTTTCCATCCTAAGATCCCAAATCCGCTATTTGACCTGGCCGGCATTACGTGTGGCCATTTCCTGATTCCTTTTTGGACCTTCTTTGGAGCCACACTCATTGGGAAGGCTGTCATCAAGATGCACATTCAGGTACATCAAATAAAGGCACTGTGCAGATATTTCACCTGCTTCCACAAGTACAAGGATTTTCACTGTAGCCCTGACACAGACGTGGTAGTGATGTGGCAGTCTTTGTGGCAAGAGTGGCAGCAGTGTTTGTGTGGGATTTTTTAAAAAACACCTCAGTATTCTTGTTTCTTAAAAAATAG
This sequence comes from Ancistrus triradiatus, assembly GCA_025084515.1. Taxonomy (NCBI): domain Eukaryota; kingdom Metazoa; phylum Chordata; class Actinopteri; order Siluriformes; family Loricariidae; genus Ancistrus; species Ancistrus triradiatus. The sequence goes on from JAJAGP010001159.1 coordinate 67,843, forward strand.
TTTGTATTTTTAGTGCCACATATATATGTCCAGAAATACTGTGTTTTGTGGCTAGCAAATGACACTAAAACAATGTCTGGTAAACACCCATTGTCTAGTGTTAGTTCCCCAAGATGTTGTTTCAATCTAAAACATACGTACTTGGCAGAATACCTTTCAAACTTAATATGATTTTGGGTTCCACCCTTTCACACATGGAAAAATATATGACGGGAATGAGAACAAAACTAACGTACAGTAGATTTGGTGGAATTTTTGTGGCAGGCACTTGCATGCTTTTCCGATTCCCTTTCCTTTAACATTGCATTATTCATGGATGATTCACTTCGAAACGATTCTGCATTATGCTATGTCCTTTGGTTTATATTCTTTAATCTCTGCCTGAACTGCCGGCAGCTATTGCTGCATTGTTTAACTATTCAGACGGCTTTATGCTGTTCCGGGTTAGCCTTACATGAGGAGGTGGGGTTGCTGAAATGTTTAGTCACTACATGCGAGTGGTCATCTATGGACAACGTGTACCCACTTCTGGAACGATTACACTGGCTGTAGTCACCCATCACATAGTGTGACGAAATACTATCATCCCAGTTTAGAGCTTTTTCCCTGTTGTGTCTCTGATGTATTTGAATCCTCGGTTATCTCAGTAGGTGTCGGTGCATCATATGGAGTAAGGTTTCACCTTTTGTTCACAACTTGGTACAACTGCAGTGAAATGACTGTGTGTCGACCCAAGCGATGCCTGGTCAGGAGGTGCTTTCATATCTAATCCCTGCCTGAGATGACTTAGAAGTAAATCTGTGCATGAATGTATGTGGGAAGCAGAGTGGCATGGTGTTTAGCACTGTTGCTTCATAGTCTGTGGTTTTCCACTGTGTTTGCTTGGGTTTCCTTCGGGGACTCCAGTTTCCTCCTTCATTTCAAAGACATGTTAGGTCAGCCGGTCTGTCTGAAGTGTGTGTGATAGATTGGTGCCCTGTCTAGGGTTGGTTCCTGCCTTCTGGCCTGTGCTACCGGTTAAGCTTTGGCTCCCTGCAAAACAAATGAATGAACTATGTGTAAATCTCTATGCTGACGGGACTAAGATTACATAGAATAAACTACACTAGATGCTGTTTCATTTCAGGGCATGGTCGGACATGTCTGTTTTTTACCCAGTTCAATGGCGCTCTGACCTTGGTGGTGGAATGGGGGGTTAGTGCCTGCTGCTGTAGGCCTTCTAGCATACAAATCCAAGTCAGCCAGAGTGACTCTGCAAATGGAGGCTTTACAAATCACAGCACTACTTGATCGGATGTTAAGAGGTCTGCGTGCTTTCGTTACGTCACAATGGGAGGAGGAGAACCAAAAAGAAAATTTGCTGACTGATTAAAAATCAGTTTTAATGGCAGCTACATGTATATAGAGGTATAGAACTTTACTTTGTTAAATCTGCACCATACCTAGATCGTTTTACATGCAGTCAGTCAGTCAAGTGTGATGCAGACATCTGTGTTAGTAGAGGATACAACCCACGAGAAAGTTGCTCATTCTGCAGAAATTTTATTACTGTCTGGATGCAAGAGTTCATCACTGAGGAGACGGATAAAAATTCGTTCGCAGGCGTCTCCCTGATAAACTCATCCACTTTGGTACCAGCACCACACACACACACAACCAGGTGTGTGTCACAGTATCTTACTGAATAAGAAAAGATTATTTTTTCAAGTGGGCTGAAGACATTTGAATTTTCTTTTGGAGAACAATTCATGTATAACTAAATCATTCAAAAGGCTGTGTAGTTTTATTTCCGTAAATGTTCTTTCATAGTTTACTTTTCTCCAAGTATATTAATCCTGGTTATGTTTTGTTCATATTTTTACAGTTACTGTATGTGTTTGGTTTGATCACATTTGTTCTATTAACACTATTAAATCTAATGACTATAGAATTGAAAAAGAACCGTACAGCTAAACAAATACAGCTGCCCTTTTCCATTAAGACTCAACTGAGGATGTTTTTAAAACAGAACGTACTCCTTCCTCTCGTCTTTTCTCCTTTATTCACAAACAATGACTACACGGTTTCTCGTTGAGGGTCGAGAACCTAGACGTCCCTCGAGGTGCCGTACTAGTCATCAAAGCAACAGTAAGCTTGTGTCAGGCGGTGATCTCACCGCTCCTTCTGGGAGAGTGTTTCAGCATCTCCTGCAGACACAAAGTGCCCGAGGACTGTTGCGTGTCATTTCCTTTCCTCCCCATGTTGGTTTAACTCTGAAACTCCCTGCTTATCTGAACTATTCCTCATGATCTTGATTCATTGTCTGAAATGTAATGCATATCTTGTCTCTCTCCATAGAAACTGTTTGTTATCATAACGTTCAGCAAGCACATAGTGGAGCAGATGGTCTCGCTGATTGGGTGAGTAATGGAGCCTTCTAGTTGCTTAGTAAAAAAAATGGTGTAATCATGGAAATCCATGGCTTGTGGTAATAGAGTTCCCAAAATACAGACCTGTGAAATGCACACAAAATTCAGAAGAAGGCTTGTGTTCGCAAACCACCGAAAGAGTCATGTGAACGTCCATAAACTAGTGCAGTACAGCATGGAATCTAGTTAATAATGCAACAACTTTCACATATAGAAACCAACACACACTGTCTCCTTGTACAGTTACTTATTACATATTTATATAGCTACATATAATCTGGAGAGAACAAATATAGCTAGCCAGACTGATAAATTCTGCATTAACGCTCATTTCTTTGGCGTATGCTTTCGTTCTAAGGAATTTACGAGCGAGGAAGGACACGGTCTAAGCATAGAGCTGTCGATGCAGCAGGGCTACGTTGACTAACAAGTTGTAGGAAGAGCAGCCACGCATGTACAGGAGGGTTGGGCCGCGGCAAGCTGTGAATGATAGCCTTACAAGTCGAAGAAGACTGACTTGCAGTGCAGTGCCTGTTCAAAACTGGAGCTGTATTGCAAAACAGCCAGGAAGAAGGATATTTATGTCTGGGCGTGGGTTCTGTTCTGCTTGGGTTTTGAGCATCTCTGCTTGCAATCAGTTCTCAGGTTGTTTCATAATGTTTTGCTTGAAGTAAGTGGCAAGGCAAAAGCAGCCTTTGCACATAATACACTTTAATCTTAATATAAATAGCTGGATTACTGCGTGTTGATCAGTATGGGAAATGGACATGTGCTCATGTCCTTGTGACAACCCATAATAAATTCGGAGCCGTCATAAGATGGTTATGTACAAGTGGGATTTTAGCAGCTTGGTCTTTATTTGCATCTCAACAGCCAAAGGTAAAGCCATCAAATGATGTATGTAATTATTATATACGTGACACACATTACTATAATTATTTGATTTGCTACATCATGTCACTGAGCTAACAGGCTCACAGTTTGGGGGGATTTTGTAACACTAAGCTGAATATCAGATGGGTTTGTCTCCGGGTTGAACATAAAGGAGTGTCTGGGCTGAAACACGAGGCTCCCCCAAGCTTAAAAAAATCTGTTACTAATGGCTCTGTAATTAAACCCAAAATCATTGTATAGTTGTGAGTCATCCAGCTCTTGAAAACTTATGTGTGTATGTTCTTTGTATTTTATGCTGTAGGACCTCGGTTCTAATGCTGATTAATGGGTAGCTTGTATGTTTTCAAACGGTCATTCAGATCATTAGGACCACCTTCCACATTTGCACAGTAGTTTGTCAGAAAAGCAAGACAAAGGACTGGGTCAAAAAAAAACAAAAAACGAGTTCAGCAGGTTCACAGAACTTTGTGTGGAGTATTTGCATGCGGTTTCTCATGGTCTTAGATTCTTTGAGCACTCCAGTATGAATCATCACCTGAAGAGCACAGAGCTGCGAGTCTTTCTCTTCCTTTGTAACGGTTATGTTGATAACCTTGAGTGCAACACAGACAGAAATGCCATTTCAGGAAATGACTGGTGGTTTAGCAAGAAGCAGATGTCAGTTCACAGATCAACCCCACTGAGTCAAAACTGGAGTATCTATCGGGCTTCTTCACTTTACAGCTCAAAACTGAAGCTAATTTAACAGTCACAGTTGAGTTCTTTCCTTTTTTGATGAGGAAATGTGCTCTGGTTTCTGAGCAGTAGGCTTGTGTCTCTCATCAGGACTGGATGAGATTTGAAACCAGCTCATCATGGTTGGTACATGAGTTAACCCTTATGGAGTTGTGTGTTAGTATCCGAACAGTTCATACAAGTGAAATACTTGCTTTTTAGATTGTGGATTGTGTAATAAATCAGATACGTGTCCCTGATGGTCACGCCTTCAAATCTGGGCGGTTCTTCCTACATGGCACTGATGACACAATGTCGAGTCACTTCCTGATTAATCGCCCTAGACCAGTTCTAACAGGAACCTCGGCCATATAAGTGAGCGCTTGAAGATCTCTCTCTCCAGTGTGCTCCAGCACCTCAGCTCGAGCTCTCACTAAGGCTTTAGATATTTAATGGACTTTCTTCAGCTGCTTAGCGCACTGCCTTCAGCATCCTGTCCTGGTGAGTCAATATGAACTTAACACAACATTTTCGGTTGAATTTACAGTGCCATCCCCGGGGTTGGCGCCTCCTTGCAGAAGCCTTTCCACGAATATCTGGAGGCCCAGAGAGCAAAGCTTCATCACCCAGCTGGAGATGGCACGCCTGCGGTAAGGACCAGACGCTTTGCCCTTTTGATTTCGGTCGTTTGACTAACAGCTTCACTTATTCAATTTGGAATCCTTCAATGGGAACTTCTTCTTGGACTTGATTCCTTACATGGGCAGGCTTGTGCCGTGTGTCAAAAAATATACATCAAGTTAAATCAGACATCATGAAACAGATGTGTTTGTGTAGTACAAGTGTTTGCTTCTTCTGTGCAGGGTGAGAGCTGGCTGTCCTGGGTCTTTGAGAAAGTGGTGCTTCTCATGGTCTGCTATTTCATTCTGTCCATCATAAACTCGATGGCACAGAGCTATGCCAAGCGCCTGCAGCAGAAGCAGCACTCGGAAGAGAAAACCAAGTGATAGACTCGTAAAGCGTCTCGGGCTGCCGTTTGGGAAGCGAAGGAATATTTAACCAGGAACGGCTGCCCGGGCACTACATTAACTCGTGCTTCTTTATGTATCATTATGTCGAATAACCATTTTTTCCACTTGTCCGTGTAGAGTTTGACTCTTAAAATATTTTAACTTCATGATTTTTACCTCTATAGACTTTATGCAGTCTAATAAGAGACTGGACGGTGAATCTTGTTGCAATGCCTTATGCAACATTGCAGGCTCATGCTTCCATTGAAGTGAATGCAGTTCTAATCATATAGGGTAATTTATTGAATTCTAACGTTAACAGTATGAATGGACAGGGTTAGTTTTGAGAGACTGGTCACGTTTTCAGGGACAGATCAACGTCTGAAACAATCTGATCGCATGTTCTTTTAGTTAAACCGATGATAGCAATATCAGAAGCCTGCACATTGTATAAATAATGTAAGATCTGAAAAGACCTTCTCCCAAAATGTGACACAACTTGATTGAACCCTGAGAAACTTTAGAACTAGTCTCGTACTATTGGTAAACGTTTATAAGCTGCCTCCTTTGTTTTTCTGTCTGGGTTTGTACTGTGTAGTTGGATCTTGTTGACTTATTTCTGTTGGACATTAAAATCGAATTCATGTATCTTTTTTGTTACACTTGGTCATGATCTAGTACTTTCCCAATGCCTGTACTTCCAGCAGAGTTCTGATGATCTGAGGTAAGTGGGTGTATGATGTACCAGATTCTTAGCATGTACAATATATCATATGCATTGCTGTTAAGCCAAGAGCAGGAACTCTAAAATCCCAGTTATTGTACTTCTAAAATAACTGATACGTCCAAGTCTTTTCGGTTTGCCTGAAACAAAAACTGATTTTAATTTGCCTGAGCGATTTTAGGGAAATTCGAGCCTTTTGCATAATTCAGCAGCTACCGTGCTCTCACGCTTCCATCATGTCAGCTAGCTTATCAGACTGGTGTTGGCTTTGAAAGTCATGAGGCGACAACAGTCTGTAGGCTGACTGAAATTTTGGGTCGTTCACCTCGGAAATGTTTTTCAACATTTGTCTTTATTAAATGAGTAGCATTTTTTTCAAGCCTTCTGCAGCGTTTTTAATGTCTACACAGACGTTGGGCAAGGCCTGGATTCTCACGGAATCGGTGGTTTGTGTGTGGGACAGAGTGTTCGACAGGAAACTGAATGAGTACAGTGATGACTGTGCTGTGATCAGTTTCAGGAATATGAGCTGAGTGGAGTTTCCCCAGCAGCACTGTCATTCTTATGCTTGCTTTATCAGTTACTTTGAGGTAAAGAAGAGCTTCTGCATTTAGATGAGCTTGTGTTACAGGAGGGTAATAAAGCTACTGGATATAAAACATCAAAATGTGTCTTGTTTATTTTGAAGGATTTGTCTACATGTACCACAACATGACTTCTATGTTGCTATTTCACTTGTACTCATAAAAGCTACAGTACTGTTCAACAGTCCCAGGCCACCATTAGATCAATGATAAGGCGACTGTATTCAACACATTGTTGATGATTGGGCCCAAAAATTTCAGTTTTTTTTTAATACTTCATACATTTCTGGTTGTCCTCTTTAAAAAAAAAAAAAAAAAAAAAGACAAAAGTAATTACATATGGTCATTATACCAATGGTACGTCTAATCTAATGGTGACCTAAATTTTGCACAGCACTGGTGAGACTGAAGCACAAATGAGGTCGATATACCCTTTCAAACCCCTGAACAATCAGTCTTTGCTTAAAGTATTTACCACTGCCGAAATACACTTGCATGTGTTATGAGGGTCATAAGAGTCCTGCCCGGGGCATTTGCAGTGAATGTTGTTGGTTCGTCTTTATTATTAGCTGCATGTGAGATTGCTTGTCAGGTTTTCCTGAAATTGGAAATGCACGTGTCCAAATGGCGTGATTTGGGCCAGACTCAAAGGTGTGTGTAGCTTGAGACGACCTGTTCCACCACGGTGAAACTGTCTAGAAAATCTTCTTCTGAAATACCAAATTTGGTGTATTGATGAACATAGGCCCTGTTGATGCAAAACACATGGATGAAGTGCTAAATCCAAGTCCAGTTGAAACGTGACAAAGTACCTGTTGCCTCACCTCGATGCGAACATGTTCCAAGCTTTCTTGACAGTTCTATTCAGAGGATTCAACAGCGACTGGCTGTTACTGACTAACGTAGCAGACTTCTCATAGCCGCCGAAGGGCACGTTGGAGTGCCATGTGGCCAAAGTGCCATCGGCTGGAACCCATGGTGCGTAGAGTGCAGGCTCTGCAAATGCACCTGGTGAGAGAAACGAGTTCAGCTTTTGGATTCCCTTCCCTCCATCCGATAAATGAATACTGATAATTACTCACGTGTATCTGCAGATGACACGTCTTTACCTCGCAGTATCAGAAGATTAGCGAGTGATCTGTTAAAACTCATCTGCCTACTTCTTACGCACTCCCCTCCATCTGAGGGCACGCCCACTTTCCAGTCGATACCTGTACGGAACAACATTCTGCTTCGTGACTAATATGACTAGGTACAAAATTATTATCGCTACTAACATGACCTGTTACGAAATCTTTCAGTGAATTCACGCCCACCTTCTTCCATTCTGGCGTTCGCAATAAGCATTTGTCTTAAATGCTTGAGCAATCCAGGCCAGGTGTAAGCGCTATAAGCCAGGGACGTATGAGACATCTGGGGGATGTTCAATAGGCTGAGCAGTTTGTATTCAGGATGACACACCAGAGCGCTCGTCAGTTCACCTGGACAAACAGATGAGTCACAGGAAATTACCTTGCATGTTACAATCGTTTGCCTGGGAACTGCGCAATATGGCCAAAAGTTTACTGACACCTGAACATCACATACAGAAGCATAGGCATTAATATGGAGCTTAGTGGATTCACAGCACCATTCGCTTCCATTCATTCACTGGGGAATTCAGACCAATGGTAGATGAGATCTGCTCACAGTTAGTGCTCCAATGGTGCCTGAAAGTTGAGTCAGGTTCGTAAACATGAAGTATGTTCATTTTGAAAGCGTACAGTTCTTTAGAAAGTCATTGCGTCCTGCAGCATTAAGAGTTTCCTTCACTGGAACTAAGCCATGCGGAACCATGAACGATGTGAACTCAACCCCATAAAAACAAAACTTTGCAATTGGCACTACAGTATGTAATTGTGACCATCTCAGATCAGACAGCTAGATAGTTATACACTCCCTGGCCACCTTCTTAGCTACACGCCACCTTGTTTCTACACTCGTTGTCCACTTGTCACACAGAAGCACTTTGGAGTTCTACCATTGACTGTAGACCATGTTTCTCTACATACTTTGTTTTTAAACACTGTTCACTCACTGTACACATCTACCATATTGCTCCACCTTGTAGATGTAAAGACAGACAGCAGCTTGCCTGTGTTAGCCGTCGTCTAATCTGTCACCAGGATGCTGGTGGCTGGACATTTTTGTTTGGTGGACTATTTCCAGTCCAGCAATGACACCGAGGGGTTTAAAAACTCCCGCAGCACTGCTGTGTCTGATCCCATCGTACCAGCACAACATGCTAACACACCCCCAGCACATCAGTGTCCCTGCAGTGCTAAGAATGATCCACCACCCAAAAGGGGACTGACAAAGTACGTGGAGAAACTGATGGACTACAGTCTGTAATCGTACAACTACAAAGTGCTTCTATATGGTGAGTGGAACTGATGAGGTGTACCTAATAAAGTGACTGCCGAGTGTATATTGTTCCATGATCATTTCTCATTGGGAACTCAGCGTTTCAAACTGCTTAAGAAACAGTACATGAACAAGAAACAGGATATTCTAAAAGGAAGTGCTGTGTGATAGTCATTTGCTTGCATAGCTGATTCAAGGCCTTAGCTCAACATCCCGTTTCTTAAGAAAGGCAGTGTATGACAATGCAGTTTTGCAACCTCAATGTCCATTAATCAAAAGTTATTAGTTATCTCCCTTATCTGTAGCTTCTTTCTCAGTACAGAGGAATGAGTCAGAAAACTTTTTCATGGTAATCTCATGCACTAGTGATTAGGAGATTAGAGATTGGGCTACAGTCCATGGATTCTTCTCAGAACTACACTATTAGGTCCTATAGAATGACCAGCAAATGAAAAATACACAGGGCCTACAGAAAATCACACCCATTTCAAATGGTCACTTTCTTTGTTTTGCCCATTACAAACTCTTTTTCCAGGATCATTTACACATTTTTTACAAATTATTTACAAATCTCATTTACATTTACAGCATTTAGCAGACGCCCTTATCCAGAGCGACTTACAATTGGTACAGTCTTTCAATCCAAGCAATTGTGGGTTAAGGGCCTTGCTCAAGGACCCAACAGTGGCAGCTTGACAGAGGTGGGATTTGAACCCTGGACCTTCTGGCCCATAGTCCAGTACCTTAACTGCTAGGCTACCACAGTCCCACATCTCTCTCTATCAGCTTTGCACACCTAGACTGGGGAAGAGTTCCTTGCAGAATTGTTCAAAGTTCACTCCGAATTTGTAGTGGATGACAATAAACTGCTATCTTCAACTCCACACACAGCTTTTATGTCAGATATAGGTCATGGTTCTAACTTTGCCATGCGAGGACATTCACCTTCCTATTCTTTAAGTCAATGTTTTTGTTCTTTTTTGGCAGTCTATTTAGGGTCATGGTTGTGCTGGAAATGTGAACAACCTGCCCATCTTCTGCTGTCTAACAGAAGGCTGCTGATTTTCTCAAGAAACTGGAAGTAGGGGAGAGTGGGGACGGTTACAACAAGGGGCGGTTGCAACATTGCTTATTCCACCAGTTAGGAATGAGCTACAGTGCTGATGTTCATCCTCATTCCTGGAGGAAAACAGCCACATGGGACTATTCCTTATGCACAAACGACTTTTCATGATGAAAAAAGTAATTTTTTAATGACCAGAGTTTTTTTGTCATACAGTCTAAACTGTTTGCTTGAAAGATTGATGTTCCATCATTTTAACCTGTGTGTTCTTAGCTCCCAACACTTATAGCTTGCATGTGTCAAAACTATTGTGTCCAGCTAGCTCAGCAAGTTTTATCACGGCTGCCAGTGCTGACCATTATGACGACATTAATGTCAATTTTACTGATTGATGTAGAATACCTTTCATTAGTTACCTAGAAACTGCAGGCGATCTATTTTATGACTATTCTAATTCAGTAATCTATCATAAAGGTTTACAGATAGGATTATTCAATTTCTGTGTCTTGATTGTGAGAATCGTATAGTTTAATGGATTGTAATAATTAAACCAAAACCATGGTTGTTACTTGAAAATATGTTTTTCATTTTAGTAATCTTGGTCTTTATACAGCCAATACAATTAATTGAGTATAAAGTTTAAATAAAAGTCCAAAATCTCAGAAATGAAACGTTTTGCCACAAGCACAAATGGGTAGCCTAGCGGTTAAGGTACTGGACTATGGACCAGAAGGTCCAGGGTTCAAATCCCACCTCTGCCAAGCTGCCACTGTTGGGTCCTTGAGCAAGGCCCTTAACCCACAATTGCTTGGATTGTAAGACTATAACTTGTAAGTCACTCTGGATAAGGGCGTCTGCTAAATGCTGTAAATGAGACACAGTGTGGCACTTTTTCAGAACAGGTTTCTGTCTTGCCACCCTGCCATCCAAGCGTCACTCAGTGCCACTGCTGTGCTGAGAATGATCCACCACACAAATAGTACCTGATCATTACAGAACAGAGTGAAGGGGACTAAAAGTATATAGAGAAACAGATGGACTACAGTCTGTAATTGTATAACTACAAAGTGCTTCTATGCTGTAAGCGAAACTGATAAACTGGCCAGTGAGTGTAGAACCGAGGCGCGTATGTAATTATGGACTGGAGTGAGTGAGCGATACCTAGAGGGTTTCTGCTGTAGTGACCGGCTGAGTCTGGAGGGTATGCAGGCTGTAGCACGCTGCCCAGCTGATGAGCAATCACCTTATTAACGTCGGTGATGGAGATGTGCTTGATGTTCAGCAGCTGGCTGCATATTTTGTGCACCGTGTCATTCTCGTGCACCAGGAGAGCATCAGACAGGGAGTAGAGGTGAGACAGAGACAGAACAGAGTTATAGTTCTGCAGGATCACCTGTAGAAGGAAGACCCATTTAGAAGTACAGTTCAGTTTGGTTTAACAGCTGTTTAATGCACATTTCTAAAAACTAACAAGACGACTGTTTTACCTCTCCTGTTTCATAGGGCCACGTGAGATGATTGAGAATGAACGAGTGAGGATAAATGTCCCGCAGACGCTGGGTGATGTAGGTGCCCACGCCAGAACCCGTACCCCCTGCCACACTCATCAGGGCCAAGATTCCCGCCAGGCGATCGCAGCGTTCTACCTCTCGCCGCACCAGATCTTCCACGGCGTCCTTGAGCCGAGGGCCATGAACACAGTATCTACGGACAGTCGAGAAGCTTCACTCAACGTCAGGCGTACAAGATAAGGAAGGGTTTAGATGAGCACATTCTGCTTCATTTGGACTGACTTTAAACCGCTCATATTTGGTGCAGCATAACTTCCAGATTCGAGACCTCTTGGTGCTTGCCAGGTTGGAGGTCACACAGACACATAATTGGCCTTGTCTAAGGACAGGATTAAGTGGTATGAGCCAGATATAGGATAGATACAATGAGAAAATAAATAAACATAATAATGCCAAGTTTTCATTGAAATGACAAGACAAAATTGTCAGTGTACCGATGATTAAATCCAGTGAATTGGTGGTAATATGACATATTAAAAATGTCATGTCATTTTTTTAATCCACATGACAGTAAAGTGAAAATATCTGTGCTGCATGTGTTCCTTAGAAAGACTGTGTTGGTCTGATTTTTAGGAAATGAAAGCCATTTGCCGGTTGAGAAATAAATAGCACAGCGTCAATAGCAGAAACAAAACCCAAATGACACTGCCTCTTACTTTGTATTTGGATTGAGAACACTGATGTTATACCAGTACATAATCTGCAATCAACACCCTGCTTCTGACTACCGTTAGCTCCCGTTGGTCCAAACCTCAACAGAAAACTATGGCACTGAAGCCAAACCACTTGGCACCAGACTGAATCAGTCTCGGAAGAAAAGAGTCACAGTTCCAGGTTTTACAATCACCTCCACGAGGAACAATGGATCATAAAAGTGACATTACATTACAGTTACAATCCAATTCATTTACAAAATCAACAAAAGTGATTGGCCATTTTATGGCTCGACGTGTTCAGTGACTTGTGAAATAATTGGTTCATTACATTACAGGTTCATTGCTAATTTTCATTACAGTAGCAATGTGTCATTTTCTGTCACATACGGGACAAATGTAAAAATAAGTCTGGACACCGGGAAATGGACTGAAATACAGGATTGTCCCAGGGAAAATGGAACAACGGGACATCACCCTACTTATAACCCTTTTTACTCATCTTTTCCAGGGCCAACAGTCACTAGTAAGAGGACTCTAGGCAATAAAAGCAGCATTAGGAAAATCCCAAGACAAAATGGACCCCTGGTAGACCTTACATAATGACATTGACTACTTATTGCACATATGACACATATACTAGTCAGACACATTCATACTGGGCCAATTAGCGCCACCGTGCCACCTCTGGAAAATAGAGTAGAAGGAATAAGGTTATGAATTATACACACCCCCACAGACATCATGCTCTTACCCATTCGCCCAGTTGTTTCCTGAGCCTTGTTTCTGGCAGAAGTGGGACTTTTCACCATATCTCCATTTTTGTGACTTTAATGCCTTTGTTCTAACTTGAGTAATAACTTTGGGCTCCATGTCGATAAGAACGGAACGCGCCACCAGCGCTGCATCAGAAACATAATATTAAAAGAAGGACTGCATTACAGATGTGATATTTAAACCCATATTGAACATTGTTTTTATACATTTTCACTCCTAACATCAATGGATTATTGTGTTTATGCACGTGACATGTAATATGCACATGAACCTATCATAATATTAAACACTTATCTGAGTTCTGTATGAAGACAATATGACTAGATTGATGCTACACATAACACAGACAAAAAGACACTGTCAGGGTCCCAACTGTACCTTTCAATGACTTCAAATGAAACATCAGTGGCTGCACTATTACTTTTTACTTTTATTTGTTGTCGTTAGTAGATCTTTAGTTTCCCACATTTGTAAGATGTTGTAAGGGTTGAAGCAAAGATATTTGCAGAGGAGATCTTGCACTTTATTCAAGTTTTTGTGATGCAATTAAGATAAAGGTAGATAAATATTTAGTCACTGATTAACGTATTAACCAGTATTGGCCTGAAAATGTCAAAAATCTGATCATCCTAAGCGACTTACAACTGACACAGTCTTACAGCATACAATCCAAGCAATTGGCAGCTTGGAGTCCTGGTAATTGAACCCTGAACCATCTGGTCAACAGTGCAGTAGAATAAACTGCTGTGCCAACACATTATTAAGTCAGGTTAAACCAAATTAATTTATATAGTGCTATTTAAAACATAGCATCTTATCAAAGCAACTTTACAACTCTCCAGGTTCACAGCTTCAACTGAGCAAGACTACAGCGACAGTGAAAAGGAAAAACTCCCAAATGTGGACTGTCATTGGACTAAATCTGTAATGAGGCTGAACCTCATTACACTAAATCCCCCAAATATTACATTTGTAACATTTATAATGATAAAATACACAGAAGCTAAGTAGAATAATTAAAATAGAGAATCTAATTCATAAAAACATATTATATAAAATAAGGACTATAATAAATGAAGGTGAGTACAATATTATGAAGAATATAATAATATAGAAGGAAAATATTAAATATTATATAATAGAGAGTGAGTCTCTTGCCATTATCTAGTCCAGTAACCTACATTTGGTCTGAATCAAATTTAAAATCTGACCGGTTTAAATCCATGCTGTTCCTGCTTTTTAAGGAAGTATGCGATATGTACATTACATGTGCCTAGTAAAACTGTTGCATTCATTCTGATTTTCTGTTATATCAGCTGTGGCAGGTCATCACTCTAACCCACTTCCATATTTATCAGATCAATGGCATCATGGCTCAACGGAGCACCTTTGAATTGTGAGCTTTCTACAGTTAATTGTATTCTGATTGCTTGGTTTGTTGAATGGTTCTACTTTATCTGTAAGTAAAAAACGATATTTGCAGAGTTTTCTGGGAAGGCTTTTCACTAGATGACAGCTGGGATTTGTTTCCATTGGCCACAGGAGCGTTTATTAGGGAGGTCGGCTGTTGATACTGGACAATGAGGCCTGCTCACAGTTGGCACTTTACTTACAGTGGATCCCCTGTATTCAAACTTCATTGATTCGGGAAGGCCGTTCAAATTTGGATCATTTCAGGCACACCCTGGGTCACAAACGTACGTTTGTGTGTGGATGACGTTCCGCTGCTTATCTGTAACATGCTGTAAATGCCATTTCTAAGTGTATGTGTCTGTCCTGCTTTGTTTGTCCCCCACCACCTGTATATTCTCTCTAACCTATAGCTATATAAACTGGTTGGCATTCACTCGTTGAGTCTCTGTTTCATCTGGCTGATCTTCCGTGTTGTTCGCAATACTGTCTATCAATGAATTTTTGGCTTCTGTCTCACAGAAGTATCTGGCTCATCATAGCATCCGCTTAAGTCTTACAGTTTTCCCCTAGACAGGGTCATAAGAGTACACTACTGTATTTTCTCAAATTATTGTCAATGTCCATAAATGAACAAATTCTTAGCATGTGTGTAACAGTTTAGGCTTCCACACCATGTTTTCCTTTACATTTACACATCACTAGCCTTTGTGACTAAGGTATTTGCATTTCCGTCAGTGTTCTGTTTCACAGAACGTAATGCAGTCATTAAATGGTGCATATCTGTAATCCCAAAAGTGTTGGATGTGTTTGAGGTGAGACCAGGCCATTCCAAACCAAACGCAGCTATTCTTTGTCTATGAAGATATGATCGTGCTGAAGTAAAAAAAAAAATACATCTTCTCCAAATTGTGGGCACGATTTTCAAAGCGCCCCTTTATCCAGTGTCATTGTATTCTGTGGTATTAGGACCAAACCTAATCTTGTACTAATCAACAAATTACATTGCAAGCACTATTCAATAACTTATTCCAGTTCAGTGCAATTCCCTGTATTTCCAGGACTCTGGAGAGTTAATTACTTTAAAAGTGAATTTCTAAAAGTATGTACATTTGAATATTTGCAGCTGAAACGTACCTCCATCTGCAGTGTGGTAGAAGAATCTGTCCTGGCTGCAGTGTTTGTACGATTTTGGATGAGCTGCAGTGGAGTCTTCATAGAGAGAATTGAACAACTCAGGACCAATCTGATTACCACACTGACCCAACTGCACTGTTACTACGGACATGGTACCACTAACACTCACACACACTCACAGATACATACATACATACATACACATGCCTTCCTAACACACACACACCAATCTGATCAGCACTCTGACTGACCCAACTGAACCGTTACTACTGGCATGTTAACACTCTCACACACACACACACCATCCTTATTACACACACATAAAACGCTCTGATCACCACACTGTTCCTACTGACATGCTAACACACACGCGCGCAGTTAACATACGCACAACGACTCAAGTCGCATTCACAAACACTAACATTCAGCTAACACAAAATGATCCTATCATCTACACAATCAGTAGCACTGTCACTACTGACATGTTTACATTCACTTAGTCACACACACGAACTTAAAGCTCCGATCATCTGCACATGTAACACGGTCAGTATCCCTGCCGCACACAACCTGCTCAGGCCATTAAACACATGTTTCGCTCTTTAGCAACAGGTTTCCACGTCCTGTATTTATCCAGACTAAGCTAACGCTAGCTGCTACCGGAGTGACCGGGCGGCGGTGCGTCATGGAGACAAACAGCGCCTGGAATGAATGTATAAAAGTTTCTATTTAAGCCATGAACAACAGGAAAACTGGTGTCGGACCGCCAGTGTAACCCTCTCACACACCCAACACTTCATAGTTTTTCCGCTCCTGTATGATTTTACTGCCTGCTGTTTCTGTTCTCTGGGTGTAACGTGTTTAGATGGTGTATCTAGGTAGCGTACATGTACTTGGTTCCATCCGCTTTATTGGTGTACAGTTGGCACCTCTGCTGAAAGAAACGTTTTTTTTTCAGTAAGAAAATCTTCTTTTGGTGAATTACCGTAACCTTGCACCGAAAATCGAAAAAAAATCTTTTAACTGACGTAAATTCAGTTTGAGGAAAAATGGTCAAGAAATTTTGTTTAAAAAAAACCACATCAGACAATTAGTGGCATCCCCAGAAGTTTTTAGAAACGAAACGTAATTGAAACCTGTCTTTACATTATTATTATACTTTTTTTAAGTTGACCAGAGATTTTTCACTGAGGTATACATGAGGTGACACAGACGTCAAATTCTATTTATCTGGAAACAGGATTCGTCTTCGTAGACCACATAGACCTCATCCTGTCATTCTTGAAGATGACAAGATAACAGAAATCAAATATGAGACCTTCATAATTCAGGGATTTGCTACCAAATAGCTACTTGCCTGAAAATGCCCATATCTGAAGTCAGGCAGTAACCTGGATGTGGGGCTGGGCAGCACCGCTATATTGCTATATTACTTAAACAAACAAACAAATAAATAAATAAATGAATATATTATCTGAAATACATGGTTAGCCTCTAGTGACTAATAGTGTAGACTATAGTGACTAATCAGTCATTATACAGTTCATAATAACAACACACGTTTGTCTGTAAGTTTCAAATGAAATTAATTTCGAGCTGTTGTTTTTAGTTTAAAATAGAATTATCTGAAATATTTATTTAAGTAATACTGTGATATTACTACGGGACTATGGTAGTCTAGCTGTTAAGATACTGGACTATGGACCAGAAGGTCCAGGGTTCAAATCCCATCTCTGTCAATCTGCCACTGTCGGGTCCTTGAGCAAGACCCTTAACCCACAATTGCTTGGATTGTAAGACTGTATCAATTGTAAGTCGCTCTGGATAAGGGTGTCTGCTAAATGCTGTAAATGTAAGTAATATACATGAATTTAATTTGCTACACAATGTTAATGTAACTGAATATGTCTGCCAAGTGATTACATGTAAATATCATTGTTTGGGAGGAAGGAATGCCCTTGTTGTACTATTGCTGTCAGTTTGCAAATATAAACATTCAGTGGTACTTGCTGTGATCCTCAACTGTCCATTAAACAAGAATTAAAAGATGGACAACATAATCTATTATGAAGTATATATCAGACATTTATTAATACAACATTGATGTAAAATTGTATGTTTCTGTTAATGTCCATTATTACACAATTTGTAATATGGAATTACATTCTTTATACTGAGGACAACAATAAATGGAGAATTAAATAAATACATATACTGTGTGTAAATATATTCACCTATTCATCTGAATAAAGGAGCTGTTAAGCATAATATCCTGTTTCATCGGGGTCTACATTATATTGATTATAGTTATTATGTTTGGAAGGTTATTAAATATCCGTTATATATTCCACTCATTATATAGGCTATTCATAAGATCTTTAAATACGAAATATTGTTTTTAGATAGTAGTAGATATAATATTGTGTTACGGTCTATCGTTTCCATTGTCCAGTAGTCTCTGTAGGTAGAGTTTATTTGTTTATTTATGTGGTTTATTGAACATCGCTTTCAGCATCACGTGCTATTTACGACAGACGCAAGGTTACACATCGCTAACCGATTCGCCACCGTGCCGCCCCTGTTAGAAGAGTAAGGACAGTACTTCTAACAGCCTACATATGTAATACGTTTTTACCTTGGGTGCAATCCTACTACTAGCCTATTAGCGGGGAATTCTGTACTTTAATCAACTGTGAATCAAACTGTCGCTCATTCTGCTAGCATATTTATACTTTTTTGAAAAGATATTTTTATATTTTAATTATGTGTCAGTGTGTATGATTAAGTGATTGTGTATATGGGCTTTGTTTCTCAGGAGTGGCGCTCATTCTCTATTTAATTTTATGCTCCATAATTCTGTTCTCCCTCTTTAATTTATCATAGGGCTACTATATATTTTATTACATTTTACATTTTCTTTGTATTATATTCCGTATTTTAAAAGCGTGTTTAATCTATTGTAGTTCATTCTGAGTATTTAAACAATTTAATGGTAATTTCATTTATTTCTGATATATACAATCTGGGCTGGAGGTTGGGTCCCAGTTTGAGTCTTGGTCCCAGTAAGGTTTCTTCCTCATTACATGTGGGGAGATTGATCTGGCCACTGTAGCCGTCGGCATGCTCAGTTGGAGTTGCGGTCCTCCATAATTGTTGTAAAAGCTGCTTTCAGATCACGCTCTTCTGTGAAAAGCGCCATAGCAATACATTTAAGTGTATTTTTAACTGAATAAATAGTGCTGTTAAACTGGCCGTGTGGCTGCAGGTTGTCTATACAGCCCAACAGGTGATGTCTGTGATCCCTGAACTGTGTGCTTGTGCTTAACCATTGACTGGACTGTCTGGATCATGTCCATTCCGTGATGTGATCATAAGCTCATCATAACGCTTCTTTCCTTTTAAAGGAGTTCCCAGGTGCAAACTTTAAAAAAAAACTCCGTGTGATTTGAACACCACGCTCCTTTATGGTCGTGTGCACAGTGTATTGAGTGAATCGATGTGGTGTGATCTGGGTACTAAAAGAATGTTAGTGTTCTCATTCCTTCCACGTGGAGGCACGCGTTACTCGCTGTAGTACGAACTGCGCATGCTCATACCGTAACTGGTCATGGCGACGGTGTGCTCGCGTCCATGAGGCGGGAAGCACAACCTCTACTCTCTCTGTTCAGGTGGATTAACGCGGCGAGATAAACAATGGCCGGAGTCTTCGATATTGATCTGGATCAGCCGGAGGAAAATGTCTCCGACGATGAGCTTGAGGAGGTAGTTCTCTCTTGAACAGATAATACAACTTAGGTCCACCCTGGATGGTTAGCTTAGTGGCTAAAGCTGGCCTGCTCTGCTTAAGCACCGCCAGTCAGGGGCTTAGGCCTCAGCTGTGTTTGTCAACGGAAAGGCTTGTTTTTTTCCTCACCTATATACTGACAAATTCCGCCTCCCGGGCTGTTATTGGACGTTAACCTGAAGTTTGGCTGGCGGTTGCCTGTGAGGCCGATCAGCTAGCCAATCATAGTTTTGGAGGCGGGACCTTTTGCCAATAATACGGGTGGGAAAGAAAACCGCTAGCGGAAAGCCAGCTTGGGCGAGAACAGCTGGGAAGCCTGTGTAATGCTAGCAATCACTGCGGAAATTACTAATAAATAATAATAATAAAAACACAAACTGTTGTTTTTCTTGAAATATGCTGTTTGTCTGTATTACCACATCAGGGCCCAGTCGTCCTCACTTTCGAGATAAATCCAGTACTAATTCTGTGAACAATGTTTCACGTTTACTTTGCGGTTACCTGTATAGCGGCCTGTTTGATTACGGCTGCGTCCTCAACAGCTTCCCGCTGGCTATATAGTGGACTTGCATGAAGCGTAGATGGCTTTATTTAGTACCCTCCATAGTGCACATATAAGAGGTGGTAAGATGTAATTAGGATTAGAGTACCGGCTAAAACGCGGCAGTATTATACTGCGGGGATGTAGTTTAGATTTAAAGAATGATTATTTAGTGTATTTGTCGTTCCTAAATAATGTTAGTTTGTCAGCTTCGTGCTAGTTTTTGACACATTTTATTTTGTAGTGCATTTTGATTTGGTTTTATTAGTTTGAGTAATTTGTTTTAAAATGTTAATAAAACGAGCGTGACATATTAATGTTCGGAACGGCCTTCGTCTAAAAGCAAGTACTTCAGTTAGTTTATCTGACTGTGCCTGTTTAAAACACGTTTGTATCAGATTAAATAAATTAATTTGTACAGTATTCAGTGGTTTGTTTTACTTATTATTTCAGTTATGGCTGTGTAATAAAATTTTTTGTTGATTAGTGTAATTCAACCTACTCTTCTTGCTGTAGGCTCAGATCAATGACATCATGGATCAACCAGGTGGCTTTGAATTGTGAGTACTACTTTATTTTTATTATTCTTGTCCTCATCATTCGTTAAGGTTAATCATTGTCTGTTTGCTTGGTTGTTTATGGTTGCTACTCAATTATTAAGTATAATTGTTAATCTGTTTAAATAACTACAAAAAAAGATCATGGCAGAGCTCCGATACATTACATGGCTAAAGGTTTGTTAATTTTTGAACATAATCTGACATCATGCAATAATATGGTGCTGGACACCTCCAGTCGTGACGGCTATGTTTCCATTTGGCCATGAGAGCATTTATATACTGGGCACGACCTTATCAACAACAGTATTCTGCTCAACCAGAAAAGCATCAACTCTAAGAGATGTTTGAAAGTACAACTTTCTCCAGGATGTCCTTGTATGCTCTAAATTGAAATTCTTTCTAAATTATTCCAGAAAGTTCCCAAGGAGAATGTCAGGACGTCTGTCCGTGAACTGAATCTCAAGGCAGTGTGGCAAGCAAGACAGTGACCCTTAGCAGACAAGTTGTTCTACCAGAGAATGTTTAAAGATTGGTCTTGTGGATTGATCTTAATCCAATAGAAATGTTGTGGAAGGACCTGAAATGTGCAGTTCATCTGTGGAAACCCACCGACATCCTAGAGCTGTTATGTATGGAGGAATGGGCTGAGATTCCACCAAGCTGATGTGCAGGACTGATCAACACTTATCTAAAACGTTTAGTTACAGTTCTTACAGTGAATGGAATCGGTGAATGGGAGTCACGCCAAATACTGAAGTCAAAAGCTTGCGTACTTTTACCCCTCACATATATAATGTTGGTTCTTTTTCCTAATGACTGAGTATATTATTTTCTTCTCATTTGTTTAATTGGGTTCTCTTTATTTACTGGTCTTGTGTAAAGATCTGGCGATGTTTTTGGTCACATTATGCAGAAATATAGAAAATTATCCGAACGAGTTCACAAACTTTCAAGCACCACAATGATTTTATTACTTGCTGTAACGGGTATCCTTGAATAATAAAACCTGTTCTTGTTTCAGCTTATTTAATGATAATGCGTTGCGTTAAAAGACAGCACTACTTTTGGTGCTTTGTCAGCAAAAACCCAGTAATGTGAAATCATGATGTATGTTGTGTGTCATGAAAATGTAAATGTCATGATTCTAGGTTTTTGTTGCGTATCTCGGCCCCAGCTTGGACGAAAACTGGTTACTTAAGTTCTGACATCAGAAATCTAAAATTGTATATGTGCCTCCCTGTGCAGTAATATGGATGACTGTGAGAAGATCGAGATATCTGAGGACAATGTTAACCAAGGCACAGAGAGCATACGTCCTGAGTGCTTTGAGCTGCTACGTGTTTTGGGGAAAGGTGGCTATGGAAAGGTACACCTCATACACATTGTTTTGTTTTCTAAAAGAAGTATGTTTACTGTTTATTTTCTAGTGAGTAGTTTTGTTTTGCCTTTACCTGTTCTTCATTTTACTCTCTCTTTTTTTTTATTTTTTATTTTTTTCTCGTTTGTTTTTATTCATAGGTGTTTCAGGTTCGTAAGGTGTCCGGTGCTGGGTCAGGAAAAATCTTCGCTATGAAAGTCTTGAAAAAGGTTTGTTGTTAAACATGTGATCAAGCCATAATTAAGCAATAATGCACTCGAGGGAGGTTCATGCTATTACATGACATATTGGCACTGGTGTACTCAAGATTATCATCACACTATGCCCATCAGTCATAATTGTCGAGGAGCAGAATTTCCTAAAACTGTTTATTATACAGACAATAAACACATATATACCGATTGATAAGCTTTATTAAGAATAAACATTACATAAATTCTACTGACAGACGAAAATACGAGTGAGATCCCGGTGCTAATGAAAGTCTCAGAGTTATTTCCGTTACTTGAGTAGCCATTATACATTTGGAAGATGAAGCTATTAATGTTAAGTCAGAAAAGGGAGAGTTATACAGCATCAGCAGTTTTGTTGGGTTAAGAGCTGGACTTGACAGATACATGAATGAACGTCCGATCAGCCGCGGATGGGGTTTAATGAAAGAGCTCAGGACGTCAAGTCAGATTTATCTATATAGCGCTTTTTACAGTGGAGCATTGTCTCAAAGCAACTTCACAATTTTAGATGATCTCCTAATATCTTTGTCCAGCAAGCCTAGGGTGACAGTGGCAAGGAAAAACGCCCTAAGTGTTATGAGGAAGAAACCTTGGGAGGACCAAGGCTCAAAAAGGGACCCAACCTCCTTGTAAGAATGAAACTAATTATCTAAACTCATAAGTCTTGTAGTTCAAATAAATTAATGTAAAATATGCATTATGTAGTCCGATATACAGAGTCACTCTGGATCTTGAGTCTAAGCAGGAAAGTCAACTGGAGGAGGGGCTGGAGCTGATGACGGAAGCAACTTGAGTGAAGGACGTTTGATTTACTGTCCTGACTTGGTTTCTCTGCCTTTCCAGTGCATCCGAATCCTTGTCAGATCGGTCATTAAAAGCTCCATCTTCCAAATTTAAATCAGAACATGTTTTCAAAGCCGTTAGATTTTATAAATTCAGTATTATTCATTTCAGCAGTCTTTTTACTTGTGTAATTATAACATTGCTGCTTTGTTTTGGCTGGAGTCGTTGAACACTTGAAGAGCTTCAGTTGGAGTTCTGTTATCGTGTAATATTGGCATTCCTAGAACGTCTCTCAGCCAATCAGATTTTTAGGATCAGTACTAGCTGTCGCATGATACTAAATAGTAACTTATTCTGACTTCACCTATTGAATTAATTGTTGTGGCTCATCACCTCTTTTTTTAATTCCTAGGCTATGATTGTCCGCAATGCCAAGGACACGGCTCACACCAAGGCTGAGCGCAACATCTTGGAAGAAGTGAAGCATCCCTTTATTGTGGATCTCATCTATGCCTTTCAAACGGGCGGCAAGCTGTATCTCATCCTCGAGTACTTAAGTGGTCAGTGACTCAAGATCGCTCTTGGTTTTAAGACATTGTTGGCTCCACATTTCTATTGGTGCGTGTCCTTTTGAAATAGTTGCTTTTTTATTCTTGTGCAGAGGAATGTCCTCTTTGAATACCTCTCTTCGATGAACCGTGGTGGGTGTAAATAGTTTAGCAGACGTAGGCTTGATGTATCACAGCGGTAAGGTTGATAATGTTTGTACTTGACCCAGACAAGCCTTATTTAACAGGTTAGTGATGCTAACCTGTCATTTATTTCCCCTAGACGAGTCTCCTATGGGATAATGTTTCAGGACGAGCTGTTGCACCATGCCCTACAGTTACAGAATAGGCTGTAAATGTGATGCTCTTCAGTTTTACATAGTTAGCTAATGAATTTAACACTGACTTGACGAGTTGTGTTTATTAGCTTTTAATGCCTGCTATTTACTTATGAACACCAAATCAGAAAAAGTTGGGATAGTATGGAAAATGCAAAAAAAAAAAAAAAAAGCTGCAGTCATTACATTTATTTTTGACTTTTATTTCTTTGCACACAGTATGACCCCAAGATATTCCATGTTTTGTCCGGTCAATTTCGTTTTATTTGTTACTAAACATTCGTTCCTGCATTTTAGGCCTGCAACACATTGCAAAAAAAAAAAAGGTGGGATGGTAAAGCATTTACCACTTTTGTCTTTTAGGGGTGGGCAAGATGACGATACTGTATCGTGATAGCCGATCTGCTTTTCTGTTCGTATCGAGGATATCGCCGGTGCTTAAAGAGCACTGACTAACTGCAAGTTTCGTTATAAAGAGTGTAATTATTTCTCTTTAATTGGCTGAATGCAGCACATTCTGAATATAAATCACTTCCCTAAGTATGGGATAATATTTGAGTGGTAGCTTTTGAGAATCTGTCACTACTGATGCATTTTGTCTTTGATCACATGTCGTGATAAACATTGAGTATTGTGAAAATATGAGATTTTTTTTTACCATATTGCCCAGCCCTAGTGCTATTCCTTCTCACAACACTTAAAAGGCATTTTGTCCCATTCTTCCTGCAAACGTCTTAAATTGTGCAAAAGTATGGGATTGTCGTGGTTGCATTTTTCTTTTCAAAATCCTCCACACTTTCTGTATCGGGGACAGATCAGGACTGCAGGCAGGCCAGTCTAGTACCTGTACCCTCATCTTCTGTAGCCCTGCCTTCGTAATGTGTGCAACATGTCGATTTGAATTGTCTTGTTGAAATGTGCATGGACATCCCTGGAAAAGATTTGGTCTTGCAGGCTCTAAATGCATTAATACTGCCAATACTGAAGTGTAAATGACTTTTGCCAAGCTAACCAATCCCATACCATGACAGCGCCTGGCTTTTGGACATGTTGCTGATAAGAGTCTGGATGGTCCTTTTCGTCTTTCTTCCAGAGCACACAGCATCCGTTTTTCCAAAAAAAAGATCTGAAATACTAATTGGTCTGACCACAGTACATGTTTCCACTGTGTGATGGTCCATCCCACATGCTTCAGATCCCAGAGAAGTCGATACCGCCTCTGGACGTTGTTAACATAAGGCTTCATTTTTGCACAGTAATGTTTTAAGTGGCATTTGTGAATGTAACTCTGTATTGTAGTGTTTATCGTGGTGAGGTAATCCCTTGCCCATGTGGTTCCATCAGCTGTTATTGAATGACGGTTCTTGATGCAGTGCCATCTGAAGGATCGGAAATCACAGATCTTCAATTTAGGCTTGTGCCCTTTTTGCACTGGAATTCCTCCAGATTCCTCGAATTGTTTACTGATATTATGGACTGTAGATGGAGAAATATGCAAATCCCTATGCAAGATCCTCTGCTCAACTTCATCAATGACTCAGCCTTTCCTGGATGCTGCTTTTGTACCAAATCATGATTCTCATCAGCTGTTTGAAATCACATCTTTTTTTTTTTTTAACTCATTACCAGCCCTAAATTGCCTCGTCCCAACATTTTTTGGAATGCGTTGCAGGCCTGAAATGCAATAATGGATGTTATTAACAAATTACATGAAGTTGACTGACAAAACTTGAAATATATTGGGTTCATACTGTTTGCAGTAAGATAAATGTAAGACGCACAGCATTTTGTATAGTTTGCATTTTCCTTACTGTCTCAACTTGTATAAACCAATGTGACTTTTCAGTGGCTTCCGTCAATTATTGAATAGCGAGAGCTTCAGTAATTTAATAAGGGTAGCTTTATCTCATTCTGGCAAGATCAGGTACATTTTGTACACCAGCATGACTAATATGAAGGCTACTATTTACTTATCATGCTGCTTCCGATTTAGAATCACCTCCCAGTCGGCACCAGAATGGTGTGTTTTCAGGTTTAAATATTCAGAGGAAAACTAACGTGTACTACCTGCTGATTAAAAAGGTGGTTTAAATTTAAATATGCGCAGTACATACTGAAACTTGTAGTTTTGTAGAAATGATCAGTTGTATCAATTAGGTATGTGTGACTCAAACATCATAGAAATGCAGTCCACTAGAATTTCATTAGTGTTTAGCTGTAAGAGATCAGTGAGGAGTGATAAATAATCCAATCCGAGTATGGCAGGTCTGTAATTGTTTTATGAGCATTTATATATTACCTATTGAATGGCAAAAAAAATAGCAGTTTTGTGTTCGATTGACGTACACTTTTTTTATTTTTATTTTTTTATGTTTGCTTTGCTTCTCCTCACTGCGTTCTGCAACTGTCTGTAAACAGCGATTTGAGAAATTAGTAATCATTCTGCACTTTGTTGAAAGCACTGTTACAGCAGTTACACAGTTCATTTGGGATCATGTTATTTGTAAGTGGTTTGTATGGGTTTTGCTTAGTGGGTGTGCACAGGCTGAAAAGACTTCCTGTATCAGAAAGAAAAAAATGGCATCCTGGAATTGCCTCCCGACTTTACCACCTCTAATGTTTCTGCATCTACCGCGAGTGTAGAGACACTAATGCTTTGCTTGACTACTGTAGCACTTTTGATGGCGTCCTGTATGTAACTCTGTAGCTTTTTACATTTAAAACACTGCAGTTCAAATACTTTCTAAAGATCAAATGTGATTATGTCGCTCCAATCTTCCTGTCTACCCGGGCTACCTGTGTGAATCAGAAACCATTGGGCATTCTCGTATTTTTATTTGGTGCAAAATGCTTTTTTTTTTTAAGGAGTTCTTCCCTGATCATTTTTTGATCATCTGCTGTTACAGGTGGGGAGCTCTTCATGCAGCTGGAGAGGGAGGGCATTTTCATGGAAGACACTGCCTGGTAAGGATAAATGTCTCTTAGATTCGGATACTCTTGAAACACCGATTAGCCAAAACATTAAAGCCACCTGGGCTGTAATGATGTAAAGGTAGGTGTCACATCAAATCAAGGTCCGGACTTGCGCTTTCCCAGGGGAACATAACCCAGAGCATCACACCCTATCCACAGATGCTCTCCCTTCCCCCACAGTGCATCCTGGTGCCTGCTCTTCCCCGGTGCCAAAGTACCCACCCGTCCATGTGTTGGAACAGACGAACCAGACAACCTTCTACCATTCCTCCAAGCTCCAATTTTGACAGTGAAAATTAGTTAGCATGGTGAGAACTCCGATTGTTGTGCGACTATGCAGGGGGCGCTGCACTGCGTGTGTAACGCATTTCTCCTGCACGCAGCATTTAAACATTTTGGTGACTTGTACCACACTAGCTCTGTTGTCCATTTTGACCAGACTTGCTGCTCTCATGCATCGATGAGCTTTGGGTGCGAGCATCGGACCTCTGTCATTAGGCGCTTTTACACCAGAGGAACTTTTCCATAGTTCTTAGAACTGTGTTCACACTGCAGGAACAGGGAATGACTATAGGTCTTATAGTTCTTCTGCTGTGTATAGGGACTCGGCGATGCAACTGCGTAGTGATTTGCCCAGAAGCAAGTGTCGAGCTCAACCTCTGTATTTAAATATACTTACATCGATAGCCGAGCGGAAAAAGAGCGGAGCCGCATTTCCTCCAGTTCATAGGCTAGCCAATAGATTAAGGACGCTACAAAAATGACCAGCATTATAAATACTGTCAATAAAATAAAGCAAGTAAACTAGGGCTGCAACAACAAATCGATAAAATTGATAATAATCGATAAGTGTCGACAACGAATTTCATTATTGATTTGTTGTGTCGCATGATTTATATGTCCCTCCTCTTATCATATCCGCTTACTTTCATTGCGGCACTTCGTCACGTTGGAAAAAAATCCAAGCGATTGAACGGCGCGAGGCGGAGCCGGCACGGACGTGGAACATTCAAAGTAAGTTAGCATTAAGAATGGAATAAATTCTACAAATGAAACATGACTGATGCAGAGAAGAAGGTTTGGCTTAAGTCCGCAAAAGTGTAGGAGCACTTCACGCTTCACACAACAAAAAATGTGTAACAAGCAAGCTTTGCAAAAGTGATCTGACTTGGCACGGGAGCACCCCGGTGCTGATACAGCCCTCGAAACGGAAACATGGAGTCACCGATGAGGATGATCGGAGCTCAACAACAGCGTAAGTCACCACAATATCCCGAGTTTGTTCCGTTTTGAAGTGTGGAAACGTAACGGCGCACTCACACTATGCAAACGAACACAGCACGGTTGATGCTGTTTTTCTGCTTGTTAGCTGGATAATAACAGTGATGGAGTTAACAGAGGCATATATCCTATATTGGCCAGGCTAGCCAAGTCCTATTTATGCATTCCTGATACTTCAGCACTGTCTGAGCGTCTATTTTCTGTGGCAGGAAATATAGTTTCTAAAAAGAGAGCCAGCTTTAACCAGGAGCATGTTGACATGCTAACATTTTTGCATTGCAATGCAAAGTTCCTAAAGAAAGGGAGTGAATAAGTCTATATGTAGTGTTTGCATCAGAGATGCATTTATTCTTCTTTATTAAGGTAATATAAGACAGCCTTTTATTATCCCACAGGGGAAATTATCTTGATACGGCACCAAGAAGTAAGAAACAGAATAAATACAAGTATACACACTATTATTTAATTTATTTAAATTTATTAATAAATGTGTGTGTGTGTGTGAGTGTGTGAGTGTGTGAGTGTGTGAGTGTGTGAGTGTGTGAGTGTGTGAGTGTGTGAGTGTGAGTGTGAGTGTGTGAGTGTGTGTGTGAGTGTGTGAGTGTGAGTGTGTGAGTGTGTGTGTGTGAGTGTGTGTGTGTGAGTGTAGTGTGTGGTGAGGGGGTGTGGGGGAGTGTGTGTATGTGGAGTGGGTTGTGGGTGAAGGGGTGTGGTGTGATGTGTGTGTGGGAGGGTGGGGTGTGAGTGGGAGTGTGTGTGTGTGGAGGTTGGAGGTGTGTGGGTGAGTGGGGGGGGTGGTGTGTGGGTGTGAGTGAGTGGTGTGAGGGAGGTGTGGGTGTGAGTGTGTGCCATGTGTGGTGTGAGCAAAGGTGTGTGTGTGAGTGTTGTGTGAGTGTGTGTGAGTGTGTGTGAGTTGGTGTGTGCGTGTGAGTGTGTGAGTGTGAGTGTGAGTGAAGAGTGTGAGTGAGAGTGTGAGTGAGAGTGTGAGTGTGGAGTGTGAGGGAGGGCGTGTGAGGAGAGCTGGTGAGTGAGAGTGTGGGAGTGAGAGTGTGAGTGAGGTGGGAGTGAGAGTAGCTTGGTGAGAGTGGGAGTGAGAGTGTGAGTGAGAGTTGAGTGACGGAGTGTTGTGAGTTGAGTGTGAGTGTGTGTGAGGTGAGTGTGCGTGTGTGAGTGAGTGTGAGTGTGAGTGTGATGTGTGTGAGTTGGTGGTGTGAGGTAGTGTGTGAGTTGGTGGTGAGTGAGTGTGTGAGTGAGTGTGTGAGTGAGAGTGTGCGATGATGTGTGAGTGAGTGTTGAGTGAGTGAGAGTGAGTAGTGTGAGTGTGAGTGTTGGTGCGAGTGTGAGGAGGTAGTGGAGTGAGAGTGTGGTGAGGTGTGAGTGAGGTGTGAGTGAGAGGGTGAGTGAGAGTGTGAGTGAGAGTGTGAGTGAGAGTGGAGTGCGGAGTGAGAAGGTGAGTGAGAGTGTGAGTGAGAGGTGAGTGAGAGTGAGTGAGGGTGTGAGTGGGAGAAGTGTGAGTGAGAGTGTGAGTGAGAGTGTGAGTGGAGAGTGGGAGTGAGAGTGTTGAGGTGGAGTGTGAGTGAGAGGTGGTGAGAGTGTGAGTGAGAGTGTATGAGTGAGAGGAGGTGAGGTGAGAGTGTGACGTGAGAGTGTGAGTGAACGAGTGTGAGTGAGAGGGTGAGTGAGAGTGTGAGTGAGCGTGTAGGGAGAGTGTGAGTGAGAGTGTGAGTGCGGAGTGTGAGTCCCTGAGAGTGTGAGTGAGAGGCTGTGAGTGGGAGTGTGATGAGAGTGTTGAGTGAGGTGTAGTGAGCGTGTGAGTGAGAGTGTGAGTGGAGTGTGAGTGGAGAGTGTGGTGAGAGTGTGAGTGAAGTGAGAGTGTGAGTGAGGAGTGTGAGTGAGAGTGTGAGTGAGCGTGTGAGTGAGAGTGTGAGTGAGCGTGTGAGGGGAGACGGGCGGAGGAGAGAGGGGGGAGGGAGAGTCGAGGGGGGAGGGAGAGGCGGGACGGGATGAGACCTTTCTTGTTTCTCGAGGGTGAGATCCAGGCGAGCATGTGGGTACCGGGATATGTTTCCTGAGGCCCTTGCCCAGGACGCTCAACTACGTTCTGCATTTACCTTCTTGAATCGGTTTCTTCCCCTCCGAGACGGACCTTTCCTGTACTACCCCACCACTCTTCTTCACCTTCTCCGTTATTCCAAAGGGAATTCATGGGAGAGGGGGAGGGATGGAAGGGGGAGGTCAAGAGAGTAGGGAGGGGCTGAATTTCCTGTGATCGGTGGGATGTGACGGACGAGTGAGTTACGATTACCGAGTTTGGAGTGAGAGTGTGAGTGAGAGTGTGCGTGAGAGTGTGAGTGAGAGGGAGTGAGGTAGTGAGTGAGAGTGTGAGTGAGAGTGGAGTGAGAGTGTGAGTGAGAGTGTGAGTGTGAGTGTGAGTGTGAGTGCTGAGTGTGAGTTGAGTGTGAGTGAGAGAGTGTGAGTGAGAGAGTGAGGTGAGAGTGAGGAGGTGAGTGTGAGTGTGACGTGTGAAAGGTGAGTCGTGAGTGTGAGTGTGGAGTGTGAGTGAGGAGAAGAGTAGAGTGTGAGTGTAGTGAGAGTGAGGAATGAGTGAGAGTGTGAGTGGAGGTTGTGAGTGAGAGTGTGAGTGGAGTGTGAGTGAGAGTGTGGTGAGAGTGTGAGTGTGAGCGTGGAGTGAGAGTGTGAGTGAAGAGGGTGAGTGAGAGTGTGTGAGTGGAGAGGTGAGTGAGAGTGTGAGTGAGAGTGTGAGTGAGAGTGGAGTGGAGTGTGAGTGTGAGTGTGGAGTGAGAGTGAGAGTTGTGAGTGCGATGTGTGAGTGAGAGTGTGAGTCTCTAGTTGTGAGTGAGAGCTTGAGTGAGTAGTGTGCGTGAGAGTGGGAGTGAGAGTGTGGTGAGAGTGTGAGTGAGAGGTGAGTGAGAGTGTGAGTGAGAGTGTGAGGAGAGGGTGAGTGAGAGTGTGAGTTTGAGTGTGAGTGTGAAGTGTGAGGGTGAGTGTGAGTTGAGTGTGAGTGAGAGGGTGAGTGAAGTGTGGTGAGAGTGTGAGTGAGAGTGGTGAGTGAGAGTGGAGGGAGAGCTGAGAGGGTGAGTGGAGAGTGTGAGGTGAGGGTGTGATCGGGCGGTGTGAGTGAGTGCTGTGAGTGAGTGTGTGAGTGAGTGTGCTGAGGTGAGAGTGTTGAGTGAGAGAGTGTGAGTGAGAGTGTGAGAGTGTGAGTGTGAGAGTGGGAGTGAGTGTGTGCGTGAGTGGGTGGTGAGGTGTGAGTGAGTGAGGAGAGAGTGTGGTGAGTTTGAGAAAAGGAGAGAGGCGAGAGAGACAGCAGGACTGAGTGAGTGACAGGGTTGACAACCCAAATCATGGTCTTCAAAAAGAATGTGTCATACCTAGAAAACGGTTCAGTTTGTGTTGTTGCTCTCACATCTTGCTTCAGAAAACCTTAAGCTAAAACGCCTAGGAGTGTTTTTTAAGGTAATTAGGAGCCTCTAAGAGGATCCTGAAAAAATCTTCATGAATAACAAAAATTAGAGACCAAAATGAGCGGAAAAAAATCCAGGACATCACATTGTAGGAGTTTTAAAGAATTAATTGTAAATCATGGTGGAAAATAAGTATTTGGTAATAAACAAAGTTCAAAAACTCAATGTGTAATGTAATGTAAGTTCCTTCACCATATTTGCACCAAAAATGTAGCTGGGATTTTGGCCCATTCCTCATGCAGATCTCCTCCTATAGAGCAGTGATGTTTTGGGGCAACACCGACTTTCAACTCCCTCCACAAATTTTCTATGGGTCTGAGGTCTGGAGATTGGCTAGGGCACTCCAGGACATTGAAATGCTTTTTACGGAGCCACTCCTTTGTTGCCCGAGCGGTGTGTTTGGGATCATTGTCATGCTGGAAGACCCAGCCACGTTCCATCTTCAATGCTCTCACTGATGGAAGGAGGTTTTGGCTTAAAATCTCACGATACATGGCCCCGTTCATTCTTCCTTTAATATGGATCAGTCGTCCTGTCCCCTCTGCAGAAAAACAGCTCCAAAGCATGATGTTTCCAACCGCATGCTTCACAGTAGGTATGGTGCAACTCGACAAGTTGAGTTTTTTACCAAAAAATTCTATTTTGGTTTCATCTGAACACATGATATTCTCCCAATCCTCTTCTGGATCATCCATATGCTCTCTGGCAAACTTCAGACGGTCCTGGACATGTACTGGCTTAAGCAGGGGGGCACGCCTGGCACTGCAGGATCTGAGTCCCTCTCGGCGTAGTGTGTTACTGATGGTAGCCTTTGTTACTTTGGTCCCAGCTCTCTGCAGGTCATTCATCAGGTTCCACCGTGTAGTTCTGGGATTTTTTGCTCACTGTTCTCATGATCATTTTGACCCCACGAGATGAGATCTTGCGTGGGGCCCCAGATCGAGGGAGATTATCAATGGTCTTGTTATGTCTTCCATTTTTTACAATTGCTCCCACGTTGATTATCACACCACCTGTTGCCTATTGTAGATCACTCTCCCAGCTGCTGCAGGTCTGAAATTTTCTTCGGGTGTCCTTCAACAGTCTTGTCTTGGCCCATGGTTGAGTTTGGGGAGTTGACTGTTGAGGCTGTGGACACGGTTGTCCTTTATACAGATAACGAGGTCAAAAACAGGAAGCCATTAATAAGGTAACGAGTGGAGGACAGGAGAGCTTCTTAAGACGTTGTACAGTCTGTGAGAGACAGGAAATATTGCTTGGTTGTGCGTGACCAAATACTTATTTTTCAACCATGATTTACAATTTTAAATTCTTGAAAATCCTACAATGTGATTTCCTGGATTTTTTATCATTTTGTCCTCTCTAGTTGAAGTGTACCTACGTATGAAAATTACAGACCTCTCTCATCTTTCTAAGTAGAAGAACTTGCACAATCAGTGGCTGACTAAATACTTTTTTGCCCCACTGTATATGCAACCGAATAGATGCAACACGATTTTGAGTTGTCCAAGTGAAACTCAAGTGGTTTGCATCACTTCAGCGTTACACAACATTCCTACTTGCGGTGTGAACACAACCCAAAAAAAATCCGTGTACAAATGTTGTTCTCTGGGGAGTTCTACCCAAATTTTTGGGGGAGTTTGGGGTTCCTCCCAAATTAGCCCCTTGAGCTGTTCGGTACGAAAGCAGCAGTTAGGTACGGACCATGGTTGACCAGGAGCACCCTACAAGCCTTGTTGTTTAGGAGATCTGGCAAGAATTATTTGTCTCTTGTTGGGCTCAGATCCTTACTCATGAACGTTCCTCCAACATTCAACATGTCGTTTACAAGAACTGACTGTTCACGTACTGTGTATTATATCCCAGAACTTGACATGTGCTGTTGTAATGCTCTGTGTGTGGCTTTAATGTTTTGGGTGATCGGTGTCGTTTTTCAACCTTTTTATTGATTGAACTAACTAGTATTTCAAATAAAAGCAGAAATCGCCAATGATTCTGCATTATCAAGGTCTTCACTTTCAGACATGCATAGAAAGATCAGATGAGCTCTTGACTGGCCAAAATGAAATAAGATCATCAGAATGATCCTGGAGGCTTTTTACTTGCAGCTTTTACTTGGCAGAAATTTCCATGGCTCTTGGCCACTTGCATCAGAAGGGCATCATCTACAGAGACCTTAAGCCTGAAAACATCATGCTTAATAGCCAAGGTAAGACTGATGCACAAAATTATTAAAGTTCTGTTGTTACGTTAATGTTAGACCCATTCAGAAGGTGCAGCAGAAGTACCGTGGCATGTCTGAGATGAGCACGATTTACTTTGTTCTGATACACGATACACCGCCAGTAGCCCAGTTCTGTTACAGCTGTCATTAATGGCCTGGTGCTCGCCCAACTTGTATGGCTTCTATTGAACATGAGACAGTGAGCTTTCTGGAGTGTAGCTGTGTGAGCATGTGCACCCATATGCTTCAGTGGTTATTTAAACTCAATTTCCTGTTTCATGGCAGTTAAAATGAATTTAAACATTTTTATCATGTTTAATATGAGCACAAATCATAAATGCGTATTAACTATACCTTTTAAAACATTTTAAGATTTACTATACATTTGATTATTAAGTATTCTTTTAATGTGTGATTAATACCATTATTACAGAACGTTGTGTTGTACAAAGTACTTTTTAGACATGGAGAGTCGGTGTGTAATGATATGATTCGCGATCCTGAGTTTGATTTTCTTACTATTTTTTTTTAATTTTATTTCTGAAGTGTAAACAATGCAAAACATTGTACCTTGACTTGAATTAGTAAAAAAAGAAACTTTAGTCAGATGCAAGTAAAATAAATGACTAGAAACTGAGGTTTAAAATTGTAAATAAAATGTTCTGTTGTTACTTTACCATATATTAAATAACCAAGTGAAAGCATTCCTTTTTTTAAATTTCTGGAGAATAACATTTTCATAATAATGTACACTTTTCTGGTATAAAAAAAATGAAATCAAAATTAATTTTTAGTCTGCTGCAGTTAGTTTTAAATGCGTACAGGACCCTGACGTATGGATGCGCCCTCTGGTTTTAAAAAAATGCAATTGCATTATATGATGTAATGAACAGAATGCATGTCACATAGATTTACATTTACAGCATTTAGCAGACGCCATTATCCAGAGCGACTTACGATTGGTACAGTCTTACAGTCCAAGCCATTGTGGGTTAAGGGTCTTGCTCAGGGACCCAACAGTGGCAGCTTGGCAGAGGTGGGATTTGAACCCTGAACCTTCTGGTCCAGAGTCCAGTACCTTACCTGCTAGGCTACCACAGTCCCATACCATACCATAGTCGTAATAAGTATTTTTCCAGCAACAAGGGTCACATTTGGTAAAAAAAAAAAAAAAGTAGTCAAATATTATTTCTGTCATTAGCTTGATGTTAGATATGGAAAATCATTTAATGCGTATTTTGTATTATTGTGGTATTTTTCTAAGTAAACACCTGACTAGACAAGTACAAAAGTGCTCATCACAAGTGGCTCCCATTTTAATGTCTGTTTTAATCTTTTACCTGAAAAGGCCATGTGAAGCTGACTGACTTTGGCCTGTGTAAGGAATCTATTCATGATGGAACGGTCACACACACTTTCTGTGGCACCATAGAGTACATGTAAGTCTTCGTTACCTTATGTCTGTGCAGTTCACCATATTAAATAATGCTTATTATTTGTAAGTGAGTGCCTCATACAAGTTTATCCTGATTTAGGGCTCCAGAGATCCTGATGAGGAGTGGACACAATCGGGCTGTGGATTGGTGGAGTCTTGGAGCTTTGATGTATGACATGTTAACTGGGGCAGTGAGTGCAGATTTCAAAATTTTGGGGG
This sequence comes from Ancistrus triradiatus, assembly GCA_025084515.1. NCBI lineage: Eukaryota > Metazoa > Chordata > Actinopteri > Siluriformes > Loricariidae > Ancistrus > Ancistrus triradiatus. Next base: position 102,973 of record JAJAGP010001159.1, read on the forward strand.
TAGATGGTTAATGATGGGGAAAAAACCAGTAAAGTGCAAAAAAGGGGTTAGTGGCGTAGCAAGATAACTGGGCTTCAGTTAAGATTTTGAATTCAGATGACTCATTATTTTGGTAAAATAATGATACTGTTTTCATTTCTAGCCCCCCTTTACTGGGGAAAACCGAAGAAGAAGAAACCATCGACAAAATTCTTAAATGGCAAACGGCACCTCCCACCCTACCTCACACAAGAAGCCAGGACCTGCTTAAAAAGGTAGGTCAAGCCTACTTGGGCTGATTGGACGTTATAGGTAGCGAGTCCTTTTAATTCTGTCTCAACTGGATTCTTTTTCGAATAGAAACAACAACATGAATGTGTACAGCTGCTGAAAAAGAAGTGTCTCATCTCGACTTGGAGCTGGATCTGGGGATGCAGCCGAGGTGCAGGTCCGTACCCACACTGCTCATATTGAAATGTTCGTTTCATTCATGCCTGTTTTTTAAATTAAGTTTAAAATTTGTTTTTTTGTATACCCACAGAAGAAATTTAGGCATGGGCCAACAACACTGGGCAACAAATTATTGTTATGTTTTGGTTTTTGGTCTTATAAAGTAAAATAGGTGGACCTTAGTACTTATGTGTTTCAAATGTTTTTTTATCAGGCATGTTTTTGAAGTGACAGAGCTTTATTCATAATAAGGCTGTCATCCGACCGTCAGCTCATGTTTTTTTTGGAAGTTCTGGCACGAATCAATTCCTGACTGAGTTACTGACCTCATTAACCATTTATAGTTTGTCAGGCAAAAAAGTAACAGTCCAATCTTTGGGTTCTCACAATTCATTGGGTTGGCAGAAGGCATATGCCGTGACCCCTTTTTTACGTGCTGTGAGAAGCCTGAAACATGACAGGAAACAAAACAGTTGTTGCTGATTGTCAACAATCTGTCAACATGAGGAAGTTGAAACCAGTTTGATGTGTTAGAATAGTTTGTATTTTTTTATTTTATTCCATGCCTCAGAACTCAGGTTATCAAAGGTGTTGTTTTTTTTTTTCTGGGGGTGGGTGGTGGTTTGATGATCCATATTTCTTTCCTCTAAGTGATCTGTAGTAAAATAGTCCATTAATTAACGTAATTTATTTGAGGGTATCACGGACCTAGAATAATCATCTGTTTAAACAAAGTAGGATCTGGGTCATATTTCTTTTTTGTTTATTTGAATATAAACAAAAAAAGATGAGTGAAAATCCTAAAAAGTGTAATGATTCCTTAAGTTTTGCCAGTGTAGTATCTACTGTAACAACAACAAAAAAAACTGTTTTGACAGAGAAGGTTCTAACATTTTTGGATTCAGTGTGCACAAATGTGGGGAAAAAAATTTTTTTTGCAAGGTACAGAGCTTTGGTTATTTTTCTGTAATGTTGTTATTTTATTTATCTTATCATACCACCTTTTTTCTTTTATTACTAATATAAACTATCATTATATGTAACTTCATTTTTAGCTAGAACAGATGGTAGCTAGGTTGTACATGGTACAATATTACAGTGTGCTTGAAAGTTTGTGAACTTTAGGAATTTAGAAATTTTCTATATTTTCTTTCTGCATAAATATGACCTAAAACTCATCAGATTTTCACACAGTCCTAAAAGTAGATAGAGAAGAACCCAGTTACACAAATGAGGACACAAATAGTATAGTTGGTCAAAACAGTTTTATAGTTGGTCAAATTATTGTGAAACTCTAGGATTAACAGTTCATTTGAAGGGAATAGTCATGAAATTAGTCAGGTGTTTTTCAATCAATTCGGATGACAGTCAGGTGTGAGGGGCCACCCTGTTTTATTTAAAGAACAGGGATCTATCAAAGTCTGCTCTTCACACACACGTTTGTGACATTTCTGCGGACCTCAGAAAAAGAGATGTTGTTGCTAATCAAGCTGGAAAAGGTTACAAAAACCATCTCTAAAGAGTTTGAACTCCACCAATCCACAGTCAGACAGATGTGTGTACAATGGAGGAAATTCAAGACCATTGTTACCTCCCCAGGAGTGATCGACCAACAAAGATCACTCCAAGAGCAAGGCATGTAAAATAGTTAGCGAAGGTCACAAGGAGCCCAGGGAGGTAACTTCTAAGCAACTGAAGGCCTCTCTCACATTGGCTAATGTAATGTCATGAGTCCACCCATCAGAAAGAACACTGACACAAACAATGGTGTGCATGGCAGGGTTGCAAGGGAAAGCACAGCTTCTCCAAAAAGACATTGTGCTCTTCTGCAGTTTGCTAAAGATCACATGGACAAGCCAGAGGCTACTGGAAGAATGGTTTTGTGGACGGATACTGAAAGCAAAGGTTCACATACGTTTGCCACTTCACTAATAGGTAATATTGGATCATTTTTTCCTCAATAAAAAATGACCAAGTATAATATTTTTGTCTCATTTGTTTAACTGGGTTTTCTTGATCTACTTTTAGGACTTTCAAATCTGGTGATGTTTTACATCATATTTATGCAGAAATATAGAAAATTGTAAAGGGTTCACAAAGTTTCAAGCACCACTGTATGTCCTTCAGAAAAATTCTTGTTCTGCTGTAAGACTCTGTAATGGTCACACATGGTACCTCCTAACTGAATTTGCATCACAGTAATATTGTTTGTCGCGATAATTCTGCTGCTGGAATGATGTCAGTCACGGCCCCAAAGACCCCATAACAGACGATAAAAGCAAAAAACACTGGCTGAGACACTTTGAAAGGAATTGGGTGTTTCATGTTGCTTATTTTTTATTTTATTTCTCTTAGACTCACCTGTTTTTCCGGGCTATTAACTGGGAAGAACTCCTCGCACGTAGAGTAGAACCACCATTCAAGCCTTTCCTGGTAAGTGTACTGTTGTGCTTTCATTTCTTTTCCAGTTACTGGAATGGCCGTTTAGCCTGAGTTACATGAGATGTCTTTTTGGCCCTGTAGCAATCAGCTGAGGATGTGAGCCAGTTTGATTCGAAGTTTACCAGCCAGACTCCTGTAGATAGTCCAGATGACTCCACACTGAGTGAAAGTGCAAATCAAGTCTTCCTGGTAAGGTTGCGCTTTCCTATACAGGAAGGCAGTGTTTTGTACAGTAACCTTTTTTCTAACATTGGATGCGTTTTCATTTTGAAACTTTTAGGGCTTTACATATGTAGCGCCGTCTGTGTTGGAGAACGTTAAGGAGAAGTTCTCATTTGAGCCAAAAATTCGATCACCTCGCCGCTTTTTAGGGAGCCCAAGAACACCTTTGAGGTAATCAATTTAACATCGCCTCCCCCATTTATGGTATTGCTGTACAGGTGTGCATTACATTCTGTGAACAGGACCAAATTTTTTTTTAAACCAAAATATTACCTAAAACACAATATGAAAACATTTAGTAGAGTGCTGTTCAATACAGGAATTCCTACTTTTTATAAAATTTTAAATAATGAAAACATAGTGCGGCAAGAAAAGTATTAGAAAGACGAGAGAGGTCTGTAAGTTTCATCATAGGTACACTTCAACTATGAGAGACAAAATGAGGAAAAAATCACATTTTAGGATTTTTAAAGAATTGTAAATTATGGTGGAAAATAAGTATTTGGTCAATAACAAAAGTTCAACTCAATACTTTGTAACATAGCCTTTGTTGCAATGACAGAGGTCAAACGTTTCCTGTAAGTCTTCACCAGGTTGGCACACACTGTAGCTGGTATTTTGGCCCATTCCTCCATGCAGATCTCCTCTAGAGCAGTGTGTTTTTGGGGCAACACGGACTTTCAACTCCCTCCACAAATTTTCTATGGGGCTGTGGTCTTAGAGACCTGGCTAGGCAACTCCATGACCCTTTAAATGCTTTTTACGGCCGCCACTACTTCGTTGCCCAAGACGGTGTTTTTTCTGGATCTCATTGAACATTGCTGGAAGAACAAGCCACGTTCCATCTTCCAATTCATGTCACTGCTGGACGGGACGGTTTTTGGACTGAAAACTCTCACGATTACATGGCCCCGTTCATTATTCCTTAACAGGGATCAGTCGTACTGTCCCCTCTCGGCCCCACCCCCTCCCCCCCTTCTTCACCCCCCACCACCCCCCTCCCCACCACCACACCCCCCCCCCCTCTCGCTCGGGGATTCAGCCCCACCAAAAAAACACTGCGGAAACCCCCACAACCCGCAACAAATCACACCCCCCCCCCACCCCTTTTGGGGCAACACGGACTTTCAACTCCCTCCACAAATTTTCTATGGGGCTGTGGTCTGGAGACTGGCTAGGCCACTCCATGACCTTGAAATGCTTTTTACGGCGCCACTCCTTCGTTGCCCGAGCGGTGTTTTTCGGATCATTGACATGCTGGAAGAACCAGCCACGTTCCATCTTCAATCCTGTCACTGATGGAAGGAGGTTTTGGCTGAAAATCTCACGATACATGGCCTTGTTCATTCTTCCCTTAACACGGATCAGTCGTCCTGTCCCCTCTGCAGAAAAACGGCCTCTGGTGCAGGTCTCCAATTATTGTTCTGGTGTCTTTCGACGGCTGTTTGGTCTTGAGTTTGGAGTCTGACTGTTTGAGGCTGTGGACAGGTGTCTTTTATACAGATAACGAGGTCAAACAGGTGCCATTAGTACAGGAAACGAGTGGAGGACGGAAGAGCTTCTTATAGAAGAAGTTACAGGTCTGTGAGAGCCAGAGATCTTGCTTGTTTGTGGGTGACCAAATACTTATTTTCCACCATGATTTACAATTTAATTCTTTCAAAATCCTACAATGTGATTTCCTGGATTTTTCTCATTTTGTCTCTCATAGTTGAAGTGTACCTATGATGAAAATTACAGACCTCTCTCGTCTTTCTAAGTAGGAGAACTTGCACAATCAGTGGCTGACTAAATACTCTAAATACTTTTTTACCCCAATTTGAGACTGATCACCGGTCGTGTCTGATCAAACTGAAAACTGGCTGATCTAGTATAAAGCAGTAACATTAGCCTCTGTATAAATGCCTGCGTATGTGGTGGCACTTGGTCGGTAATGGCTTCCTGCTGTCTGCTGTCTTCCAGTCCAGTGAAGTTCTCTGCTGACTCCTGGCCACGAGCTCCCACTCTGCCTGGTGCTTCCTCTCTGCAGTCTCCCTCTGAGCAAGCTATGGAAGTGTCCACTGTGGATCAGATGGAGATCTCCGCCAGCACAGAAGTCACCGCTCCACTACCCATTAGGCAACCAGGCGGCTCGACCATGGGCGCGTTCAAACAGCAGACATACCCAGTGCTAGCGAAGCGACCGGAGCATCTACGCATGAACCTATGACCTTAACCCTATGACTTAGAGATTTACGTCAATTTGCGCTCTCTCGAATTTGTTTTATATGAATACTAGGGAGATATGAGAATCCTCCACCATCACAGAGCCTAGGCTGCTGTTAACTGATCTGATGAGCATGTGTGCTTCACTGAGCTTGAGAAATTCCTTCAGTTCTTCACGTCCCGAAAACCTCAGACCGCCTTCTCACATGCTTTGTCATATCAGTTGGATTATAAGGATTGAGCCCTCTTTTTGGACGCATTACATTTTTTTACATGATTGTACCCTCAAAGGACCATGAAACACATGAACAGTAATCAAATATGACACTATTTGCTCAGTGTGCAGACTAGGCGACGTTGTGCTCCTGCAAGATGATCAAGTACTGTTAACAGAATTGCTTCTGTGGGACACTTTGTGTTTTGAGACGTATAGCTTGAGACGTCGGGATGGCTGTCCATCCCCGGATGAAATCATTGTTAATTGAAAAGCAAAAATTAATCTGTGGGGGTTGACCGAGCAGAGGTCGATAAGCTAGCATCAAGTCTTATTCTCTCGAAATGGTGTGTACGTCCCAATGGGATGTTTCAATAATGGGTCATTACGCAAGAGCCTCAATAAAAAACAAAGACATTTGACTTTTAAATCTTTTCTATTAGGTGAACAGGATGCATCTGTCGTCTGAGCAATCCAACGTTTTCATCTTGATGCTGATCCACAGTTAACTGAAATACAGTTGCTGGGATTTGCAAGAATTCGAGAATGCTCTACGAAGGAAGTACCTGGTATTTAGTTAAAAGAAGGGTTTGTATTCGCCTCGTCACACACTTTCCAGAGATTCTGTTGCTACTAAACCTTTTGATCTGTCTGGCTTGATACATAATTTTTGATGTGTCAGTGCTATTTATGACAGTTAACTTTAAACAAATGTGAACACTAAACAGATAGAATCAGCCGAGTTGTATGCTTGTCCCCATACTCCTTGCGATTTTATGGAGCCTGAAATCCAATGAGAAAACAAATGAGACAAAAATATTATACTTGGTCATTTTTTATTTAGGAAAATTATCCAATATTACATATTAATGAGTGGCAAAAGTATGTGAACCTCTAGGATTAGCAGTTATTTTGAAAGTGAAATTAGTCAGGTGTTTTCAATCAATCGGATGACAATCAGGTGTGAGTGGGCACCCTGTTTTATTTAAAGAACAGGGATCTATCAAAGTCTGCTCTTCACAACTCGTTTGTGGAAGTGTATCATGGCATGAACAAAGGAGATTTGTGAAGACCTCAGAAAAAGAGTTGTTGATGCTCATCAGGCTGGAAAAGGTTACAAAACCATCTCTAAAGAGTTTGGACTCCACCAATCCACATTGTGTACAAATGGAGGAAATTCAGGACCATTGTTACCTTCCACAGGAGTGTTTTTGACCAACAAAGATCACTCCAAGAGCAAGGCGTCTGTAATAGTTGACGAGGTCACAAAGGACCCCAGGGGTAACTTCTAAGCAACTGAAGGCCTCTCTCACATTGGCTAATGTTTATGTTCATGAGTCCACACATCAGAAGAACACTGAACAAACAATTTGTGTGCAATGGCAGGGTGCAAGGTTGAAGCCACTGCTCTCCCAAAAAGAACATTTCATGCTCGTCTGCAGTTTTGCTAAAGATCATGTGGATGAGCCAGAAGGCTACTGGAAGAATGTTTTGTGGACGGATGAGACCAAAATAGAACTTTTTGGTTTAAAAGAAAAAAGCGCTATGTTGGTGGAGAACAGAAAACAATACATTCCTGCATAAGAACCTTATGCCATCTGTGAAACATGGTGGTGGTAGGAAACCCACCAACATCCCAGAGCTGAAGCTGGTCTGTACGGAGGAATGGGCTAAAATTCCTCCAAGCCGGTGTGCAGGACTGATCAACAGTTACAGGAAACGTTTAGTTGCAGTTATTGCTGCACAGTGGGGTCACACCAGATACTGAAAACAACGGTTCACATACTTTTGCTACTAATATGTAATATTGGATCATTTTCCTCAATAAATAAATGACCAAGTATAATATTTTTGTCTCATTTGTTTAACTGGGTTCTCTTTATCTACTTTTTGGACTTGTGTGAAAATCTGATGATGTTTTAGGTCATATTTATGCAGAAATCTAGAACATTCTAAAAGGGTCTTGATGCATGCTCAATAATCCAGGTAAGAAATTCCAAAATCAGAGATTTTAACAAGATTCTAAAAGGGTCACAAACTTTCAAGCACCACTGTAGCATGGTGTAACTGGACTAACCTTTAAGCTTCTACTTTTTCTGAGAGACCTTGTCACAGTATCGGTTTTATTCAAGTTCATATTCTGCACACGAGTGAATGAATTTAAGTCATGCACACGAAGGAAAAGAATGCAACAAGTGTAGGTGTATAGTTGATATAATTGACATAATTGATATTTACGAAGGAAAAGAAGCTGCACTCGCACAGGTTCTTGTTTCAGTAGAGTCTCTTTATTCCTTATTCACTCTTCCTAAAGTAGTCACTCATACATATTACACAGCATTTACAACCAACTGTTATCTAATCTAATCCAGGTGTTCATAGAGAAATGTAACTATTTATACAGGTAATAAAAAAAAATAATTATCACACTTTGACCTTAATTTCACGTATAATGGAAATAAAAAAAAATCATTTTGAGGAAATACCCCCACCCTGTTCTTTTTCTCACCGATATTGGCACCCCCTATTGCACGTCTCCATTTTACACATATATGTATGTACATCTATTTCACAAGTTCACCTGAGTGTTTAGGAGCCCTTGAGCAATTGTTCATGAATTCCTGAATTCAATGAGTATAAATGTGAGGTGATCCAGGTGCCAAATTCCTTTACTCATACATCGACATGGAGAATGTTAAATAAGCAAATGAAAGGAGCATTTGCCAGGGGGCTCAGGGGGCCTGCCAATTGAATGTACAAGATTAAAAGCTCTGTATTAGGTACAAGCACTGAGGGATGGGATAACAAAGCCTAACTGCATGATAGAACTGTTACAAACAAATCCATCAACTCTAACCTGCATAGTATTACAGGTGATACATAAACAAACACTGCATGATAGCCGTGTTCCAAATAAACTGTCTTACCTGAAGGTACTAGGCACCAGATGTGGCCTTGGTGTTGCTAACGAAGGACCTAAAGAGGGATGCTATTTCCAATCTGGCCAGAATTGTGTACGGTATTTTGCTTGCCAAATGTGTGGCTGCCTTCTCAGGTATAGAGGCATTATTGGGAGCATTGTTTGGCCAGTCTAATAAATAAAAAGTTATAATTGATGCAACCCTACACCACTGTTTAACCATATGTTTCATATTTCTTTTTGTTTGTATTTTATTTTTTCAAACAGTTCTTCAATTGGGATGCTATACAGGCACAACTTGCTTTCCTGGCAGCACAACCCTTACAGCATCTTCTTCTTCTTCTTCTTCTTCTTTCAACTTCTCCCTTTATCAGGGGTCGCCACAGCGAGTTAAACGTTTCCACCTCACCCTGTCCTCCACATCCTCTACTCTCACCCCAACTCCCTGCATATCTTCATTTACCACACCCAAATAACTCCTCTTTTGTCTTCCTCTCTGTCTCTTGCCTGGCAGCTCCATCTCCAACATCCTCCTACCAATATATCCACTATCCCTCCTCTGCACATGTCCATTAACATCCACTGTTAGTGTAATGACTGAAAATTTCACAAGGCACCCAGCTGGAGATTTGCAGAAGATGGTAGCATTTTGTTGTTAGCTAGTCTACATTTAGATGTCAGTTTCTTGCAAACGTATTTTTTATTTATTTATGCCATATATCTGTTGTTTTACTTATTTGCATTGTGTTTTAGTTCGCGTGCACTACTAGGATACTTTGAAATTTATCAAATGCGAAATTAAAAAAGAACCAAAAATCCATCGTTTAAATGACAGATGAGCCGTTCAATTCATCGATTCATCGGAATTGATTCATTTAAGAGTCGTTCGTAAGAATGAATCATTTGCCTGTTCCAAACATTCAAGACGTCATTCATGTAGGATAATAAGCAAGGTATAAGGTGCCTTATTTTTTATTACGGTTCTTAAATAATACATTTATATAACAGCCTTAATCTATACTAGCAGTTCCTTATTTCTGTGTTCAGTTTTTGCAAAGTTGTGAATTGGATATGCTATTTACGTTGGTTAGCCAACGTCTAAAATCACACAGTGATGGCCGGTTGAGAAATGACTAGTACGTGTTGTTATGTTGAATTAATTTTACCGCTACTAAGAGCTAATATGGGTGTTACTAGATAGTTAGTGATATTTCACAACTGTAATACAAAATTAACTTGGCTATCCAGCTAGCTCTAGCTTGGGCCGCGTCTCGAACGGCGTAGTGTGACATAAATAGTGTCGAACTTGTAACGGCTTCATCCAGAGTAGTGCACTAAGTTTACATACTATGTAGTGTCCAGTATTCAGGTTGGAACGCTGCCTAGGGTTTATTTACCTAGCCACCAGCTTTTGTAGGTTTACGTTTTAGAAAACCACCGTTTGCGTCATGTTATGGTACCGTTTTAGCTTGGTGACGATGGAACCCCTGGAGTTTTCTGCAAACGTTAATGCTTGCTGTTGTAATGTATTTGTGGGAAGAAGAGTCGGAAGTGCTAACCGGTTAAACCGCTATTATTGTCACGTGACTCAAGCGTGTGTTTTTCGTTAGCCTGATTGTCACTTTTACTTCTGTACACTACACGAGCAAAATGATAAAAACAAGTGAAAACGCCAGTTATAATTGGTGCATTGTCTCTTTCAGGCACATTCAAAACAAACAGCAATGCAGGATCTATTGATATAGAAGATTGAAGAGCTCAGTGACTTTCCAAATGGCAGTGTTTTAGGATGCCACCTTTCCAACAAATCAGTTTGTCAAATTGTTTTCCCTGCTTACCTCTTGATCCTTCAGGTGCCAGACCATCTGCCTATTTCTGTGCTGTGCTACAAAGGGCCACCAAACGTTTTTTCTATCTCCCAGGCACCAGACCCTCTTGGTCTATCCTGTGCTGAGACTCTAGGACTGTAAATGAACCAGAGTGGCTCAGTAGGTTCTCAGTGCTGAATCCCTTTGGATTTCCCAGGACAGTCTGGCATCTGAGAGACGAGCAGTAGCAATGAATTGCATGTGGTGTGGCGTGAAAAGTGTGAAACACATTTACATTTACAGCATTTAGCAGACACCCTTATCCAGAGTGACTTACAATTGATACAGTCTTACAATCCAAGCAATTGTGGGTTAAGGGTCTTGCTCAAACACCCAACAGTGGCAGCTTGGCAGAGGTGGGATTTGAGCCCTGGACCTTCTGGTCCATAGTCCAGTACCTTACCCACTAGGCTGCTACAGTCCACACACAGTCCAAACACATTACCATCGAGATCTTGAGAACATTTTCTTGAATTTAGTTGATGGCAGATGAACACTTCATGAATACACAGTGCCAACTGTAACGTTTAGTGGAGATATGATAATGGTCTGATGGTGAATTGGACAGAACTCCATAGATTCAATAGAGGGTGCTACAGCATACAAAAACATAAAAAAAATTCCACTTCCAGCTTTGTGGCCGTAGTGTAAGACAAGTGCTTTATTGTTTCATGACGATGCCTCCATGCACAAAGTGAAGAATATTGATTCCAACCCTATTTAATGCCTGATATGTCAGCAAGGGCATTTTGGCTCTTTGGCTGTCCACCTGCTTTTTGCCACGTGGAGAACCGAGTTGTGCTAACTGACATAATTTGTGTTTGTTTCACAGAAGCCATCCTTTGTCATGGCTCAGCCAGAGCGTCTCTGTGTGATCCTGATGGCGATGTCGGAATTTATTGTGCAAAGAAAACTTTTCGGATTTGTTGTGCTCCTGGCCTGGATGATCCTCTTTCACCTGCTGGTCAATATTTGGCTTCTCTGTATGTTTACCAGCCTCTTAGTAGTTATAGGTGGTTGGCTTGGCTCTCAGGCCATTCTGGACTCAGAAAGTGTCATCCACCTTGAGCGATTTGTGACGTTGGAGGAGGTCCGGCCTTCTGCGGAGAGTGAGGCGCAGTTGGAAAAGGAGATCCAGAACACAGTTTGTAAGATCATCCGAGACTTTGTCTCTTCATGGTACCACACCGTGTCCTCTGAGCGAGAGTTTGAGAACGAGGTCCGCAGTTCCATGATATCGATAGCAATGGAGCTCAAGCTTCGAGCACAGAAAGTGAATAGGAAAGCTTTCACTCTGAGGGTGTTAGATCTTTGCGGTTGTCATCTTAAGTGTTACTTAAAAGCCAAAGAAATGATGGCTAGTGAAGCGCGCGGGAATAAGAGCGCGAGTGCCAAGGGCAACCTGTGGCAAGCGTACAGGGCAGCTTGTGCTCCTCACCCGGCACTTCAGAGTTCTGCTGTAGAAGTGAATTACGCACGTGCTATCGTGGACTTGCTTTTACATGTCCTTGTTCCTGCACCACAACTTGAAACCAGAACAGGGAGATTTGTGGTTTGCGAGCTTATTACGTGCAATGTTCTTTTGCCATTAATTGCAAGGTTGTCTGATCCAGACTGGATAAACATGTTGATTGTGGGAGTATTTAGTAAGACCACTAAAATGGAATCCAGACTAACAGAACCAGCAAAAACTTCAGCTCCACCTGAGTCTTTAAATCAAGAACATTCACAGCAGGACCTGGAGGTTTCATCGTCTTTCATCTTGAAAGTTGACCCTGATAGCCCGGATGTGACTGAAGTGCTGACACCAGAACTCAGTAACTGTGACGTAGTTGACTCTGCAGATTTTGACTGCCCACAGAATCAAGAAGATGAGGAACTCGGACCGCTCAAGTCACTTTCTGCAGTGCATCCAGATTTTAATTCGAGAGATTTCTTGCGACTTGAGAAGTCGAACCCTTTCTATCAAGAAACTGACTCTGACCTGGAATCTCCACCGAACGATTTCAAAAGAAGCTCACTGGAATCTCTGGTTCTAATAGGCACTGAAGAAGCAATATCAGAGCAACTCACAGAATGCCCCACTATAGTAGATGGCGTGCTAGACCTTGAGGATGAGTTTAACGTACGTTCAAATGCACCCAAAGTTGTGGTTTCGGAGGTACAAGAACAGCCGCCTGGTACTGCTGGTGGGACAGAAGAACTGTCGTCAAGCTTTTGTGCTCTTCAAGAATTTGAGACCAGTTCGCTAAAAGCGGAAAATGAGGTGACGGGTGTAGAGCAGTCAGGGGTAGTGAATTCAATTGAGCTGGCTGTGACTGAACCTCTGCAGGCCTCCTCACCTTCAAGCGGATGCATGCCACTCTCTCCATTCTCATTTGAACCCCTCAGCAGTCCTGACGGTCCAGTCATTATTCAAAACCTTCGCATCACAGGCACCATCACTGCTAAGGAACACAGAGGCACAGGTTCCCACCCCTACACGCTCTACACCGTGAAGGTGAGTGTCCATCAAGATGATTTTAATTTGCTGTTTTAATGAATTTCTGGTTCTCGCTTAATAATCCGATAACTGCAGAAAATCAGATTTCCGTTCAAACGGGTATACATGCACTTGAGTAATCAGACAATGGCAAACCACTGGGATTACTTGGGTAATAATCGGATTTCTACAGCCAATAATCTCAGAGATTAATGTTATGTATACTTCAAACTTTATTGATTAAGTAATGATATTCTTCATTTTCTCAAACATTTACTGCGTTTCGGAGCCTCCACAAAGTGTTTGTTAGCCTTTTAGCGGGTGCTGCGTTTAATTCCGGGGTTGCCAGATCTCGTGAGTTATGAGAACAATCAGGTCTATGGAAAGAAGTCTCTCTTGGAATAAAGGCGCCTGGAAACCATTTTACTCTCTCATATTACGTTTGCGTGCATGCACAGACTGAGAAACCCGATAGAAATCAGAATATGGGAATACACGCTTTAAGAAATCATATTACTGGGATAAAATCCAGGGCTCTTTATATCAGATTTCTTAGTCTGATTTCTAGATCTGAGTCTGCTGTATACATGACAACTTGAATAATCGAATAACTGCAGAAAATTCGACTGTGATCGAATTGTTAAGCACATGTAAATGCGCTCAGTGTTGCTGTGTTTGTTTGTTTAATTAATGTCACTTGGGCGTGGGAGGAAGCAGTTGTTTTTGGATGCGCACAAAAATTGAGTTTGTCAGTGACGAACGAGTCACTGTACACATGGAATACAAAAAATGGTTACGTCATTTTGCAGGCCGGCATTTAAATACCTAATTATTTTTCGCACAATTTAAATTTCAATTGAATCTATTAAAATCTGTTTATGGCCAAGACATGTTCGTGACTTGTTGCTTGCGATTTTCAAAAGAAACATTTCAACAAAAAGGAGCAATTAAGCCATTGAATATCATATTCTGTACATAGTCAAGTCATTTATTTATATAGCGCTTTTTACAATGGAGCATTGTCTCAAACAACTTTACAAGTTTAGATTGTCTCCTAATATCTACGTCCAATCCCAAATTGAGCAAGCCTAGGGCGACAGTGGCAAGGAAAAACTCCCTGAGTGTTACAAGGAAGAAACCTTGGGAGGACCAAGACTCAAAAAGGGACCCAACCTCCTTGCGCGGCGTAGATGATAAATCTAAGAACAAAACTAAAGTCATGGAGTCATAGTTCAAATAAAATGTGAAGTATGCACATCGGCATTAAGTGGCCCGGGTATGATGGGGCTGGAGCTGATGACGGAAGCAGCTTGAGTGAAGCTGCAGTTGGATGAACATCATGTGTGGGGGGCTGGAACTGGTACTGGAACACAGCTCGGAGAGAAAAACAAAAATATAATTAGTTATTGGTTAAGAGCACAGTGTCTATTAACAATCACTGATGCCATGTGTAGCATGAGACCCCGCAGCATTAGCTATAGCAGCATAGCTAGAAAGAGGAGAACTGGTAGGTAAACACAGCCAAGAGGGATCACATGAGACATCGGCAACCCCACGATCTGATCACCATAAGGCTCTTTGACTATGAAAACCCCCAGCTCTGCCCCTTAGTCTAAGGCAAGGATGCACGAGTTTAAGATCACGAGGACCGAGGATCCTCATCTCTGCGTACTGTTTCATCAATCAAATCGATGGATTAGTAAATCTTTTTTGCATTTAAACCAATAATGATCACTCTCCTTGCTCTCCCACTGTATCACTCAATCATTAAATGAAGTCTGATCTTTATTGGGGATGGTGCAGTTATGCTCTTATGTTATCACATTGTTTGATATGTTTTCTTCCTCAACGCTTTGCAGTATGAAACAGCTGTGGACTCTGAGAATCCAGGCACCCTGCAGCCAGTGGCTTATCACACGGTCAATCGCCGATACAGTGAATTCCTGAACCTGCAGACTCGTTTAGAGGAGAAATCTGAATTACGCAAAATTATTAAACGTGAGTTCTGCTCAATGGCGATGCAGTGCTAAAGTGTTCCTCATACAGTTTTGGTCATTTACATATTTTGTTGTGATTTGTAGATGTTAAAGGACCTAAAAAAATCTTTCCTGACCTCCCATTTGGGAACATGGACAGTGATAAAGTGGAGGCCAGAAAAGGTTTATTGGAAACATTCCTTAAGGTGAGACATCATTGCAAACATCGTCCATCTTCTCACATTAAGCGTCTCATTAACCGGTTGATGACTATTCCTCATCTGATGTTGACATTACACACTGAGCACATCATAGTGCATAACTAAAGCTGACTATGGCCAGAGTCTAGTTCAATTTTGAGATGTTCCTGCTCTTATTAAGCCTTAGTGTTAACTATGTATGTTGAGTTAGGTTAGGTGTAGTTGAGCCAAAAAAAATCACTAAACACTGCTAAACTATGACACTAACACATTGTATTATCCTGTTTTATGTGAAACTTGTAAAATGCACTTTCTTATAACCCGGTTTAACTTAGCTGAGTGAAATCCTTTTTGTTTCAGCAACTTTGTGCCATTCCTGAAACGGCCAACAGTGAGGAAATGCAAGAGTTTCTTGCCCTGAACACAGATGCAAGAATTGCTTTTGTTAAGAAGCCGTTTGTTGTGTCACGGATAGACAAGGTGTGTTCAGTTTGTTGCCACGTACTGTAGTTGTAACCATGTCACAAACATTGACTGGATGTATGTGTGTAGTAATTACAAATGATCAGTTTGCAGAAATTTCTCAAGTTTATTTAGCAAATACTTCATTCTGTGCCAATTCCCTATAACCTGGGTTTGAGTCCCAGCGGTGCCTTCTGGCTTGGCCGAGCATCACACAGGAAAAATCTGAGGGAGGCGAACCCTTATGGGAGTGATCATCCACCAGTGCTGCAACAACAGCCCCTACCCAGCCTTGCAATTTCACTCCTTTCAAAGCGCCACCAAATGAATAAATAATGAATATATAAATATAAAATGACACCTATAAATGTCTACAAGGTTTGAATGATATGCTAAGAGTAAAGCTTATTAATAGTGTTCTTCAAAATAAACATCTTTCAGACAAAAAGTCCAGTGTTTAGGCCTCAATTACAGTACTATGTGTTAATTGGCAGATTGTAGTGAATGCTATAGTGGACACACTGAAGACAGCTTTCCCCCGCTCGGAACCTCAGAGCCCTACGGATGAAGTGGACACCGAGCTTGATGGGAAGTTATCCTCTGACAGGAAAAAGTATGTGAATTGCAATACTGAATTAAGACGATACAAAACACAGTGGTACCTCGGTTCTCGTCCATCTCGGAACTCTGTCCTCGACCTATTTTGAGTAGAAAGGATTGTCTCAGTTCTTGTTGTTGCTCGTTACCTCGGTGCACTTGCTAAACTTGTATGAGTGAAGCCACGTCACTCACGATTCATGATTCACAAGTCACGATTCAGTACACAGGGATTTAGGTTCACAACAGAACTCAGAGAAGATCTCTGTTATTTTGTTTTCATGTTTACTATAATACAGTGTGGAGTTTCTGGAGGTCTGGAACAGATTAATTTAATTTACATTATTCCTTATGGGAAAAAATTGATTTGTGCTCCTTGTTCTTGGTTCTTGACATGCCTTCTGGGACGAATTAACAATGAGAACCGAGGTACCACTGTACTGGTAGTCTGTATGGAGTTTCTCATGATCTTTCAGTGATGCATGTCCTTCTGTTTTATGGTCTCCAGGTCTAGGATGCGATTCTCTAGTAAAATTGCACCTGCTCTTAGTGTGTCTGACATGAAGCCCAAAGTGATTTACTGCTTTGATGAGAACAGCACTGTAAGTGAAGTAGATTTCATCCAACTTTACTATTTGTTTATTACACTGTATCACTCTGCACCCTCGTACAACATAAACTGAGTGCCACATTAGGTGTAGGGCAATAGCCAAAATCTACAACATGTTTCATATACAACACAGTCCGTTTATTCCAGATTTTTAACGGCTTCACCTGGAATAGTCTAGAGAGCTTCATCTTGGAACAGGAGCATCTTGTGAGCAAGGCTCCAGTCAGAGATGGCGAAGGAGAGCGGGATTTCAGCATTGGTGCCAAGTATGATGCAGCGTACTGCATGTGTTCAAAAAGGAAGTTGGAAAACATCGCTCAAAATCAGGGTAGGTGTTACTTTAAAAAGATATACATATTGGGCCTCATTCATGAAACGTGAGCAGAACGAATTTGTGCGTAAATTGTTCGTAAAACACCTTTTTTGGAAATGTCCAGATTTGTTAATATTATAATTCAATAATACATAAAGTAAATGAAATTACACATTACAAGCTCTCTGTTCAATAACACAGCCTGTTATTCAGAGAAACTTCCAATGTAAGAGGCTGCTGGATTGAATATAATTTAAATTTTAAATATAGCTATTCATAGTAAATATATATTCATCTTCAAGGTACGATGTTTTGACATATTAAACAACAGTTTTACTTGTGCAGAATATCCTTTGATTTACATAATATAACACACTACTCATATGATGCGTTAGGTTGGATGTGAGAAGTTTAAAGTTTAAATGCAACCCACGCCACTGCATCAAGGCATGATGATCTAATGATCTTCTGAGCACTGTGGCCAGGTGGAAGCCTCGGATGCATGCAGCTCAGCTGGCAGACATTTGGAGAGTTGTGTTGTAAGAGATCGTAGGCTCATCGGTAAGAAAACATAAATGACAGTGCTTAATCTGTAATGCATGAGGTAAGGGAACACCGAGCGTGCCGTGTTCCGGTAAGTGGGTATTAAGTGAAAAGGTTCCGGAGCGATTAAACACAACTGTGCTTAGACTTCAACACCTAATACAGTAGCCTTCAAAATAGAATACAGTGTGGCAAAAAAGTATTTAGTCAGCCAATGATTGTGCAAGTTCACCTATTTAGAAAGATGGAAGAGGTCTGTACTTTTCATCATAGGTACACTTCAACTATGAGAGACATAATGAGAAGGAAAAATCCAGGAAATCACATTGTAGGATTTTTAAAGAATTTAAATGTAAATCATGGTGGAAAAAAAAGTATTTGGTCACCCACAAACAAGCAAGATTTCTGGCTCTCACAGATCTGTAACTTCTTCTTTATCCTCCTGAGACCTTGCGTCCCCACATGAGGACATGAAGTTTTGGGTTTGCTACATCTCATACTTCATTCTGCTTAACTCAGTCCTCATTTGTAGACACTCTTGAGCATTTCACAAAAACAAAAATAAACAAATCTCCGGTTCAGAGATGGTGCTCAGTTTTTATACATAAAAAATCAGAGCTCTGAGGAGGGTAATGTCTCAGAAGCTCTTCTGTCCTCCACTCGTTGCCTGTATGAAATGGCACCTGTTTGACCTCATTATCTGTATAAAAGCACCCTGTCCACAGCCTCAAACAGTCAGACTCCAAACTCAACCACCAAGACCAAGAGCCACAGGAAGAAAATTATAGACCTGCACCAGGCTGATAAGAGTGAATCTACAATAGGCAAGCAGGTTGGTGTGAATAAATCAACTGTGGGAGCAATTGTAAGAAAATGGAATACAAGACCATTGATAATCTCCATCGATCTGGGTCAAAATGATCATGAGAACGGTGAGCAAAAATCCCAGAACTACACGGAGGGACCTAATGAATGACCTGCAGAGAGCTGGGACCAAAGTAACAAAGGCTACCATCAGTAACACACTACGCCGAGAGGGACTCAGATCCTGCAGTGCCAGGCGTGCCCCCCTGCTTAAGCCAGTGCATGTCCAGGCCCGTCTGAAGTTTGCCAGAGAGCATATGGATGATCCAGAAGAGGATTGGGAAAATATCATGTGGTCAGATGAAACCAAAATAGAACTTTTTCTTAAAAACTCAATTCGTCGTGTTTGGAGGAAGAAGAGTGAGTTGCATCCCAAGAATACCATACCTACTGTGAAGCATGGGGGTGATGCTTTGGGACTGTTTTTCTACAAAGGGAACAGGACGACTGATCCGTGTTAAGGGAAGAATGAACAGGGCCATGTATCGTGAGATTTTAAGCCAAAACGTCCTTCCATCAGTGAGAGCATTGAAGATGGAACGTGGCTGACCCGTTTGGGTTTTTGGAAAGGAGATTACACACACAAAGTTTTTTCAGAGCTTTTATTATACGGTGGATATTTGTTATTCATGGTCGTGGATTATGGTAATTGAATGCTAATTATAAAGGAACGTGCACGCGTGACCCATTTACGAACGATTGGTATTCATTACCATACGCACGCTCTACTAATGAATCTCGTGTTTATGTGGTGTTCCTTAAGAGTTTTTGGAAATGTCAATTTACGTGTAATTTACTCGCAGTTTGCTCCTCTTTTTTTACGATTTTTTTTTATGAATGAGGCCCATTTTGTGCATATTAGACCACTGTAGCAACATTAGAACCAAATATGTAGTTATTAAATAGTCCAGATACAACCTTCACAGCATTTAAATCATGTTTTGACTGTTTCACTGTTTGTAATAGGGATGCCGGATTAATTTAGATTAGTAGGCGTGGGCAATATGACGATATTTTATCATATTGTGATAAATATTATCATGATATAATATATGATTTTCTGAGTATATCAAGGCTATCGTCAGTGCTTAAAGAACACTGCATGTTTCATTATAAAGAGTGTCATTATTTGTGTTTAACTGGATTAAGTGCAGAACATTTTTAATAACTACACTTTAGTACATATGGGATTATATTTTAATACTAGTTTTTAAGAATATGTTGAATTTTGTCTGCGATAAATATTGGGTGTTGTGATTGTCTTTAAATATCGTGATATGGTATTTTTGCCATATCGCTCACCCTTAGTGATTAGTCACATTGTTTTGTGTGCTCCTCTTAGCTAGTTTTTTCATGTAATATACATACACTCTTTGACAAAAAAAAAACCTCACCAACGAGTGGTTGAGATTCAGTGAAACTTTGATGTAATGATGATATATGAAAGTGATTACATTATTAGAGAGAAAGGATAAGTTTATTGAGGAAAACTGTACAATTGAAAGGAGGGTCTGATGGCAGCATGCAGTTGCTGCAGATCTGGTGACTGCACGTCCATGTTGTGAATCTTCCGTTCCTCCACATCCTAAAGGTGCTCTATTGGATTGAGATCTGATGACTGTGGAGGCCATTTCAGTACAGTGAACTCACTATCATGTTCAACATGATTTGAGCTTTCTGACGTGGTGCGTTATCCTGCTGCAAGTAGCCATTAGAAGGTCTTAAAGGGGTGAATGTGGTCAGCAACAATATTCAGGAAGGCTGTGGCATTTAAACAATGCTCAATTGGTATTAAGGGGCACACAGTTTGCCAAGAATATGTCCCCAACACCATTACACCACCAGCAGCGTGAACTGTTGATACAAGGAAAGATTGATCCATGCCAAAGATTGATCATGTTGTTTATGCCAAATTCTGACCCTACCATCCGTATAGTATATGTATATATTGCCGCAATCATTTATTTCTTTTCACCTAACTATACAAAGAAAGCATATTTGCCATCTTAGTAGTGTTACAAACACTTGCCACCTCTAGGGGACAGCACATCCAAACAATGGCTATGTGCTTATCAGGTTTGCAACTTTTAGTGTGTTTTTGTGGATCACTGAGTAAAGTGTATGTAGATATTTGAATGGGGTGGATTGTTTGACTGATTGTATTGGTTGTATTTTCAAGGCATTTCTGGAGCAAATGAAGTCTGTATACGTCAGTTTTGTACATAGTCTTATATTATTAGGGACCCTATGCCAGGGTTAGTGCAATTCTATATATGTTTTCTTCCTGTCACGGTGATGAGAGTTCCTATCCCAGAGAACACAGGGTGTAGGCATATACATGCTCTGGGTAGGACGGCAGCCCCTCACACACACTTTCTGTGGGGTTTAGATCAGGACATTGCAGAAGCTTGGTGTTATGTTCAGTTAAATCATGTTTGTGTTGATCTCTGGACATCTCAAGATCCATTGGTGACCCAGTTTTATATTTAGAACAGGAAATTCCTGACAGTGAGGTCTGGTCACAAAACTGACTGGGATAAATTAGAATATTTCACAAATTCAATCAATCAATTGGATGAATCTCAGGAGTGAGTGGGATCTCTGCTGTATTTAATTAACAGGGATCAATAAAATTCTGATCTTAATCCCTTTGTGGAAGTGTATCTGCTCACCGGGCAGGAAAATGTTACAAAACCATCTCAGTAGAGTTTGGACTCCACCAATCCATAGTCAGACAGTGTACAAATGTGTACAAATGTAGGAAATACAAGACTGTTATTACGCTCCAAGGAGGGTAATTCTCAGCACTGCAGTGACACTGGTGTGGTGGTGGTGTTTTGGTGTGTTGAGTTGATATGATTGGAGTGCTGCTGGAGTTTTTAAACACTGTTCACTCACTGTCCACTTTATTTTATTAAAGGCATTCACTGTATTGCTCCACCTTGCAGATGTAAAGTCAGAGACAGTAGTTCATATGTTGTTGCACAGTTTGTGTTAGTCATCCTCTAATCCTTCATCAGTGCTCACAGGATGCTGGTGGCTGGATATTTTTGGCTGGTGAACTATTTTCAGTAGTGACACTGAGGTGGTTTAAAACTCCATCAGCACTGCTGTGTCTGATCTGATCATACCAGCACAACACACACTAACACACCACCACTTGCTGTGTCTGATCTGATCATACCAGCACAACACACACTAACACACCACCACTACCACATCAGTGTCTCTGCAGTGCTGAGAATGATCCACCACCCAAATAGTACCTGATCTGTGGGGGACTTGTGAGTCCTGAGCACTACTAACTAAGTACACAGATAAATAGATGGAGTACATTCTGTAATTGTAGAATTGCAAAGTACAGTGACAACTAAAACTTAAATAAAGTATAAGCAGATTATAAAACTGAAAAATTTCGAATGCCTAAGACTTTTGCACAGTACCGTATATACTATGCCTAATGATATGTGAGTATACAGGAACAATAAAACTACTCATGATAGAGAAATTCTGAAAACATTTGGATTCATCATGAAAAATGCATAGTTTTTTTTTCTTTCATGCAAAGTTTTTTTTTTTGCATTGAACCAAATATTTGTTAACCAGTGATATCTATACTGATTTCTGCATCTCTGACTTTACATTTGATAAAATATTCAACATACTTGGTATGTCTTTTCCATCCAAATGTCTTTGAGTATTAGAAGCAAATTTCTTAAACAAAATAATATTTGTTGTGGACATGAGTGTGTACTATCATACTGAATAGAGATGTACTGATCCAAGTTTTTCTTTTCCTTAAAACGGGTACTGGTCCGATATCAGTGCTTTATACATCACTGTGTCTAACACAAGGCTGTAACTAAAGTAAAAGACCAAACTGAGCTTCCAACGGAGCTTCCTGACATTTTCCTTTAGAATTCTCTGATAGAATTCAGAATTCATTGTTCCATCAATGATGGCAAGCCGTCCTGGCCCAGATGCAGCAAAACAGTCTCAAACGATGATTCTACCACCACCATGTTTCACAGATGGGATAAGGTTCTTATGCTGGAATGCAGTGTTTTCCTTTCTCCAAACATAACCCTTTTCTTTTAACCAAAAAGTTCTATTTTGGTCTCATTTTTCCACAAAACATTCTTCCAATCGCCTTCTGGCTTGTCCACGTGATCTTTAGCAAACTGCAGTTGTTTTTTTTGGAGAGCAGTGGCTTTCTCCTTGCAACCCTGCCATGCACACCATTGTTGTTCATTGTTCTTTCTGATGGTGGACTCATGAACATTAACATTAGCCAATGTGAGAGAGGACTTCAGTTTGCTTAGAAGTTTACCCTGGTGTCCTTTGTGACCTTGCCAACTATTACACAACACCTTGCTCTTGGAGTGATCTTTGTTTGGTTGATCACTCCTGGGGAGGTAACAGTGGTCTTGAATTTCCTCCATTGTACACATCTGTCTGACTGTGGATTGGTGTAGTCCAAATTCCTTTAGAGAAGGTTTTGTACCTTTTCCAGCTTGATGAGCATCAACAACTTCTTTTTCTGAGGTCCTCAGAAATTTCCTTTTGTTGTGGCCATGATACATTTCCACAAACGTGTTGTGAAGAGCAGACTTTGATAGATCCCTGTTCCTTTAAATAAAACCGGGTGCCCACTCGCACCTGATTGTCCCCTCCCACGGATTGGAAAACACCTGACTCTAATTTCACCTTAAATTACCTGTTAATCCTAGAGGTTCACATACTTTTGCCACTCACTAATAGGTAATATTGGAACATTTTCGTCAATAAATAAATGACCAAGTATAATGTTTTTGTCTCATTTGTTTAACTGGGTTCTCTACTTTTAGGACTTGTGTGAAAATCTGATGATGTTTTAGGTCATATTTATGCAGAAATATAGAACATTCTAAAGGGTTCACAAACTTTCAAGCACCATTGTATGTGTCAGTTACCATTTCTCCTCCTTTATCGTCTGTAAATTATTTTGTTTTAGAGTCTACAGTCCCATGTTTAACTGCTTGTGACTGAAGACAAGTTTATCTAGTGCACATGAAACATGAGACATGAAATTGAAGTTTTTCCAACCTTACGCTACAGTGGTGCTTAGGTTTATGAACTGTTCAGCATTTTCTGTATTTTTGCATACGACTTACAACATAGTCTGATTTGTCACACGTCCAAAAAGTAAATGAAGAGAATCCAGTTAAACACTTGAGACAGAACTGTACATGGCCATTTGTTTATTGAGGAAAATCTGTGAGTGGCAAAAATATGTGAGCCTGTGCTTTCAGTAGGTGCTATCCATTTACGTAACAATAACGGCAACTTAATGTTACCAATAACTGCTAATCAGTCCTTCACATCAGCTTATCCCATTCCTCTGTACAGAACAGCTTCAACTCTAGGAATATATATAATAGTAGTTTAGAGTGTTTAAACTGAGTTCAAGTAATTAAATATCCCATTTTGTCTCTGGTAAATTTTACCCCTAGCATGCAGAGCTTGTTTTCACGGTGCTGTTAATGATGCTGATCAGAACTCTTCTCATGGCATAAATGTTTTTCATTCCTGTGATTTGATACCTTTCAAAAGCGAAATGAACCTTTTTGTACCAGTTTGGGACTGTTTATTCATCTATGCCAAGGGCTGCAATATGAGCTTTCTATTCTGCTAATAAAAACAAAAATGTTTTTGATGTTTTTTACAAATTGGAATAATGTCCTTGAAATGAAGAGCCACCATGTATAATAGATCGGATCCAGTGTGTATCGGAAACATCTGGCTGGATCTAGAGTATCAGATTGGACTGATGCATGACTAATACTATAGAATATATGGTTATACACCATGATGTGTGACTGTGAATACCATATGAAATGCATGCCATCATCCCCCCCCAACCCCCCCCCCCCCACCATTTAGTACTCAAGTAAGTAGCTTTCGACCCTCCCATGTAGAGTCAAGAACATTTTTCTTTGCAGAATTAATTTCCGTTACCCTATATCAATTGTCTTACAATTTTATGCAACATTGTTTTAAGTTTAAAAACACACTCTGCAAAAAATAAGAGATGACTTCAAAATGATTAGTTTCTTTGGTTTTATCTGATTCTGTGACTTACTGACATTACAAAGAAAGACACGTATGTGTATTTGCAACAATGAAAAGAGTATTTATTTGTTGTAAATGACAATTGGTCAAAATAACAAAGAACATGCATTGTTTTTTGGACTTATCTTAAAATGCAAATAATAATTCAAAGAAAGCTATACACTTATTTGATTTTTTATTTTTAAACTAAAGAATACTAATGTTTTTATTTTGGAAAGTATTTCAATTACAGCTTTCAGGTGTCTTGTCCTCACTAAATGAGATTTGGTTCAGGTGATCACCTAATCAGTACCTCATTAAGTAGTGTTGGAGTTCATTGGCTGCCATACATGTAGATATGCCGATTTTAAGAAAATTGAGCGTTATCTTAATTGTTTTCTAAAGCTGTGCATTTTGTTAGATCTCTTTTGTTTCCAATAAGCTGCAGCAATCTGCAGTTTCATAACCCTACTTGTCTTGGACTAGCTACTAGAGTCCCAGATATTACTTTCTATAATTCAAAGCAGATGGGGTTTTTTTTCAGAAGTGGTATGTCCGTCTTGTTCCTTATCTGTAATAAATCATTTGTCCTTTAGGTGACACTGTACTTGCGGACATGGCCCTGAATGTGCTGTGTCTGCTTATGAAGGACCAGTGGAGCTGGCTGTGCACTGAAAATATCCAGAAGGGCATCAGGCTCCTGTTTGGGACCCTCATAGAACGGTATGCAGACACCATCAGTAAATACTGCATGTTTACTTGCAGTGAGCCATTTTACCATAGCATGCATAATGTGATTTACTTTATTATTATTAGGAAGGGCAATTTTCTATGCTGTGGAGAAAACAAGAATGCTGGAATGCCAAAGAGTAACTGTTATTAATATACTAAAGGTGTACATTTACAGCATTTAGCAGACGCCCTTATCCAGAGCGACTTACAATTGATACAAACCAAGCAATTGTGGGTTAAGGACCCAAGAACCCAACAGTGGAAGCACACGAGCTTCAGAACTGGCCTTGAGCAATGAAACAAGGTCGTCTTGGTAGATTAGTCCTCTTTCATTCTCTATCACTTGAACGGCTGGGTATGTGTATCTGGGGGAGTAATGGTATCATTATGCACTCTGGGAAGGAGACAGTCAGGTGGAGGGAGTGTGATGTTCTGGCCAATGTTCTGCCAGGAAACCCTGTGTTCGGGCATTCGTGTGGATGTTAATTTGACACATGGCACCTGCATAAATATTGTCGAGGAACATATTTGTGTGTGGTTGTCTCTCTGTGTGTGGTGGGAAGGGAGATCTGATACAGCTTGTCACTTTGTGTTATACAAATTGAGAGTCAAAAAGACATTGAGACTTTTTTCCCCCGAAATACTGGTCTGGTCGTTGAAAGAAAATGTTGGCTTGAAACTTGACTTAGTAAATAAATGATATAATTGTAAATATATTTTCACTTAACTCTTTGTGCCTGAACTGCATATTGGAAGTGTGGAAAGTAGAGTGTTTGCAGAAATGTTTCCTCAGAAACAGATATTTGGAAGAAGTCTTGTTTTCTAGCTACTGGGTGCATAGTTGGGCTTCCGAAATATTGGGATTATTGCCTGATGCCCATATCCCATACATTTACAGCATTTAGCAGACGCCCTTATCCAGAGCGACTTACAATTGATACAATCTTACAATCCAAGCAATTGTGGGTTAAGGGCCATGCTCAAGGACCCCACAGTGGCAGCTTGGCAGAGGTGGGATTTGAACCTTGGACCTTTTAGTCCATAGTCCAGTACCTTACCCGCTAGGCTACCACAGTCCCACAGAACTTTCCATATGTGTGTCTATACATGTACAGTTTAAATCAAACAAACACACATTACATATGCCAAGGGAGAACCTTCGCTTGTATGACATTTAATTTTTACATTTCCTTTAGCCACCGTAACAGTAGCCCTCTGCTATACTGTTTCCTGGCAGCGTGGCAGTTTGTAAGAATTACATGTAAAATAAAGGGGCTGTTAACCTTTCTTTAATGAATGGGAATCTCATCGCATTGCAAAAATCTTTGCCCTTGCCCTACATTTAAATGTGCACGTGCATGCAAGATTGTATTACATATCCTGTATGAATTCTTAAAATGTGTGGCACTGAATTTGATTGAAGTCAGATAGACTAAGCATTAAAAAATGCCATTTGTAGCCAATAGCTGTATTTGAAAGTTTTGCCTGTTTTTGTATTAATTTTATCTTGCCCCTCTTGCTGTCTGTTTCTATGGTTTTGAAATGGATTCTGGCTGACTGTGAGGAACTGACATGGCCAGCGTATAAATCAGCTGTACCTGAGATGCTTCATTGCGATACCACTTTACAGCAAGCTGTAAAGTGTGGGATCTTTAGCAAACCTGGCATTCTAGATTCCTTCGTAGTCTCTGTGCATAGTTTCAAAGCACCATATGGCTCGTCATCGGGTGAGCATAAATGTAACGTAGCATAGCCTGCTCTTACGGAGCAGGAGCTGAAAACACTGGCTGCTCCTAATTAGTGCTGGCTGAATTTTATTTCATGTGGTATAAGGTCATTGTTGTGCTTTAGTGGTCAAACAGTAAGAATACAAAAGAAAAAACACTAGACAAACTTTTCATAAAGTTCTCGGAAGTAATGGATGTCTGTGGTTTGTGTAAAGACAGGCAAGACACGGCATGTGTGCACCATAAACTCAGTGCACCCGCAGTGCTAGCTGTGCACTGCATAACCCAGGGCTATTAAATTAGTTCTGAATTGGGACCAGGTTGCAAAAAATGATACCAGGTGAGCGACCAGGAACACAAGGCTAGGCTTTGAAAATTCTGGTGCTGTTTATGAAGAGTGGAAGTTCATCATGAGTTTAAGATGGGTTGTCCTGAAATGCCTTTGCAAATCAAAGTCGTTTGTCTGGACAGTCATATCAATTTGGGAAAAAAGTAGCTTTCTATACAGTCAGTGTTGAAATGTTTGTTTTTAAAATGGACCATGCAGAAAGAACCATTTTAACAAAGTCTTAATTGCTGATCATGCATACCAGACATACTGGCAATAGTTGCATCAGCTTGAGTAACATTATGTAATTACATATGTTATTTGTTCTTTGTTCTGGAGTGAATGTGATACATTTGTTTAATGTGTGCTAAATGATAATTGGAATCTTAACGTCTGACAAATGCTGATACTATCACTGCCTCCGCTCTCCCTCGGCTCATATCCTACCTAACAGTTAATCTCTATCAAGAACTGCAAATCTCAGACTGTTCCTCTTACTCAAAATAATCCTCATGGATCTCTTTTTGGTGCTCTTCTTTATACGATTTATATCCAGTACACACAATTTGTCATCGCTGGGGACATTAGCTTTCAGTGTTATGCTGCCGACACCCTGATACGTGTCTACCAAAGCTACCTTTGGCTGGGTCCCGCAAACATTATTAGATTGCAATCTGAATAAATGGTTGAACTTTCTTAAAGTAAACACATACAAAATTATGGTCATTTGTATTAAAATCTCTACTATAACCTGCAAGGCTGTTCGCCCTTAACTTTGGTGGTACTCTCACTGACCCCATTTATATACAATCTTTTCATTCTTCTTGTATCTGGATTGTATCCTGATGAGATTTAACCATGTGCATTTTTACGTGGTCGTCAGATGAATCTCAAGTCAGCCAAATGGAAATCTGATTGCTGTAGTGCATAATATGTAATGAACTCGTAATAGTGGACCACCCAATTCCAGTTTAAAATTTAAATTTGTAAAATATGGATACTGCATCAAAGGTACCTGATCTCCTTAGTTTCCTTAAGCAAAAAGGAAACAACAGTTTCGGAGGTAATGTTTAGAAAAAGACGGAATTTGTTTATGTTAGACAGTGGTATCTGCCCAGAGTTTCTTGTTAGCCAACCATGAATGTTCTCCATGTTTGTTTGGCCTTTCATGCAGGGAAGGACACCATGGCTCATATGTGCTATGTTATACAGTTTGGGCGGGGTTTTGGTAGTGGAGAGACAGATATAAATGCGTCACATTTTTATGTGTCTTGTCCCTGTCTATGTACAGACCTGATATTTCACATGCATGAAGCAACCTATTGTAAGTGGGGTTATTAAGACTTCTCATCCAGTCTGTGATATACTGGATTCCAGCCTTACACATAAGGAGTATTTTTCCACCTCCACAATATTGCCCATCTACAACCATCACTTAATATGAGAGATACTGAAACACTCATCCATGCCTTCATTACCACTCCTTTAGATTACTGCAAGTTCTTTACTTTTGGACATTACTCTTTAAACTGCAGAGAACGCAAAATGTTCTTACAGACACCAAATACTGTAATGTAATCACATTCCTATTCTTATATCAAACTGTTTAAAGTGCTTTTAATTACCTATAAGGCTCTTCAAGGTCTTGGCCCCCACTACCCAGCTGAGCTGGTCGATCCCACTTGGCCACTCTCTTTTGCTTCTATCTGTACCGAGATGTAATTAAGCCACTATGGGTGGCAGGTGATTTACTCTTCTTGCACCACAGCTGTCTAACTCAGTTAGTCAGCCTCTCCATGACGTCTCCTTCAAATGTACTCATTCAAATCCAACCTTAAAATGCCCCTTTCTCCATCTGCTATCAGTCCTGAACCTTGTCTATATGTGATATGTTTATGTAATAGCAGATTGACATGGCCATTAACGACAATGGCCATGTGTGCCATTCACACAGGATTGGCGAAGGGCTGCGATGACTCCGTTGTAAGATGGTGAGAGGTGTACTCTGAGGCCCCCTCTTCGGTTCAGGGATGGACGTTCCCTTTTTACAAAAATGGCTTCTTTTACTCCGCATTCAAAGCATCGTTCCTCCCTATCAAGGATCTGCACGTCTTCATCCTTAAAAGAGTGGCCACTGGCCTGTAGGTGGGTGTAAACCGCAGGGTCCTGATCTGATGAGGTAGGTCTTCTATGTTGTGCCATCCGTTTCGCCAGTGGCTGTTTCGTTTCCCCGATGTACAATTCCTGGCAATCCTCCCGGCACTTAACAGCGTACACTACATTACTCTGTTTGTGCTGGGGGACCCGATCCTTGGGGTGGACCAGTTTCTGGCGTAGCGTGTTTTGGGGCGTTTTGAGACGCGGTGTTTGGCAAAGATGCTTCTGAAATGTTCAGATGTTCCTGCCACATATGAAATCACTACTGGTTTACGCTTAGACTGCGGCTGTTGTTCTCCTCTCGGCGATCTGCTGGAGCACTGTTTGGACGTCTTATCGGCTTTGACAAAGGCCCAGTTCGGATAACCACATTTGCCCAGGGCCTGCTTAATGTGAGATTTCTCTTCATCCTTGGCCGCTGTGTCAGTGGGGACGCTGTCTGCTCGGTGGTACAGTGTCCTGATGACTCCTAGTTTGTGCTCCAGTGGGTGATGAGAGTCAAACCTTAAGTACTGATCCGTATGTGTTGGGTTACGGTAAACATCGACTTTCAATCGCCCCCCCCATCTCCAATCACAACCTCACAATCCAAGAAGGCTAACCTGCTGTTCTTCACATCCTCCCTGGTGAACTTGATGTGTTTGTCCACTGGGTTGATGTGGTCGGTGAAATGTGGCACTTCCTGAGATTTCATTTTAACACAGGTCTGAACCACATCCACATATCTGAACCAATGGCTGGGTGGTGTTCCTGAATAGGATCTTAGTGCCTTCTTTTCCACTTCTTCCATATACAGATTGGCCACGATAGGTGAAACTGGGGAGCCCATGGCGCACCCATGATTCTGCCTATAGTACTGCTCTCTGTAGGTGAAAATAGGTGGATTGAAGACACAGCTCCAGAAGCAAACACACCTGGTCTGAGTTAAGGGTGGTCCTATTGCTGAGAGTGGGGTCATCCTGTAGTTTCACTCGGACTACCTCTACTGCCTCAGCAACTGGAATGCACGTGAAGAGAGATGTGACATCAAACGAGACCATTGTTTCATCCGTCTCCATAATGACGTCCCTCACCTTATCCACAAAATCCATGGTGTTCTAGATGTGATGATCCGTGCTGCCTACCAACGGGTTGAGGATCGATGCCAGAAACTTAGCGATGTTGTAGGTCACAGAGTTCATCATACACACAATGGGCCACAATGGCACATCCTGTTTATGTATCTTAGGCAAACCATACAGATTAGATGTAGCCTCCCCTGGGTATAATCTGTGGTACAGAGGCCGGTCAATAGCATTGTCCTATTCTAAAAACTTCAGACAATCTATCACCAGCTTCTTGTACCCACTACCAGGATCTCGTTTCAGGGGCTTATAAGTGTTAGTGTCTCAAAGGAGAGTCATAACTTTCTCATGATAGTCTGTCTGGTTTAATAAAACAGTGCACCTACCTTTGTCCGCTGGAAGGATGATGTCATTATCCTTACTGAGAGTCGTGAGTGCATTCCTTTCCTCTCTACTGATGTTGGACGGCGGTGGCGTTGCATTGCTAAGGCAGGCTGAAACTTTAATTCGCAGTTGTTCTGCTTCCATGTCCGCGATGTTGTTGTTGCGGATTGCTGTTTCCGTGGCTGTAATCAGCTCCACTAGTGGTATTTGTCTCGGTGTCACAGCAAAATTCAGCCCCTTAGCCAAGATGTCTTTCTCCGCCTGGGTGAGTTGTCTGTCAGGCAAGTTCTTCACCCACTTGTCCACATCCACAGGTTGTGTCTGTCCTCCGTCTCTCTTCCAGCCCTTGAGTGTGTCATCTGTCCACAGGTGTCTCTGGCGTGCAGCAAGGAGATCGAACTACTTCTGCTGCCTAGTTTTCGAGTTTTCATGTTGTGCTAACTGAGCCTTTTCTGTGAAGTTGATCACACGTTGAAGGGTGGTCTCATCTAGACATGATGTAAGTCTCTGTCGGATGTGTTCCTCTCTGTCTTTCAAAGCATCAATGGTCATTTGGTTTGCCTCACTTGTTCATTCAGCAGCTGGTTCTGTGCCTTCTGGAGGATCTTGTTAGCCCGGTGGCCCTTTACTGAAGATTTCATTTGCAGACTCTTAGGAGTGATCCCATTCTGTCTGCATCTGAGGTTGAATCTCAGGTGGTTCCTGTAATCAGCCATCTTACGAGCCGTTTGTTTGTACTCTCGTACGAGTTTAAGGCAAGTTTGATGTATGCTCAATAATCCAGGTAAGAAAATCCAGAAGTTGAATCTGTTCATCTCCATGTCTAGATGAACAGATTCAACTTCTCGGATTTTCTTACCTGGATTATTGAGCATGCATCAAGACGGGTTGGGTAAAGGTTATCGTGAATTCTTGTGTTATTTCACTGTACCAACATGATGTTGCTTTTGTTGTTCAAGTATGTCGTTATCCTGTGCACATCAAGTCTGAGACATTAAATATTTAAGTGGTAATCTAACAAATAAGAGGTAGAGGCCTAACCTACAAGACAAAAGCAAAGCAGTTATTATTAAAAAGTGATTCTGACTATACAATGAGTATTAGAAAAATACTGAAAAGATGAAGGATAGTAATAAAAATGTTGTAAGGTAATAAGATTTGTACTGCACATAGTGACACAAAATGGCTCAGGGGCCAATGACGGGCTAGATACTATTTAGCGACTTGATAGCCTGCACATCAAAGCTGTTCAGTCTGTTTGTCTGTGATTTGACACTCCAGAGCAGAAGAACAGATTGTGAGTTGGGTGAGTGCAGGCTTTAGTGATTATGCCTTTCTTGGGCATCATGATGTGTAGGAAATACAATTTGAAGTTAGAGAAACAAAATTTGGCAGGATAGCTAAGCTCATAATTGAATGGGGTTTTTGTGATTTTGGCAATGATTGGCCCTTGGGTGATGACTCCGGAGCCCTTAACTTATGATTTGGCCCATATGTTAATGAATAGGAAACATAGGGACATTGACTGTCAGTTTTTGACCTATGGCCACGAAATTCTGCAGGCTTGGTCCAGGGTGCACTCTGAGGTGACGTGATGCCCTTGGGGCCCTCTGATGTCCCCAGCGGGGCACTGGGGCCCCTGGCAGTGCATTGACCATAAGTCGGTCAGTTTTTGACCTACGACCATGAAATTTGGCAGGCTTGGTCCTGGGGGGCACTAGGGCCCCTCGAAGGGCATTGACCATAACTCAGCCAGTTTTCAATCTACGGCCACGAAATTGGCAGGCTTGGTCCCGGGTGCACCCTGAGGAGAACAGTGATGCCCCTTGGGAACCCTGAGGTAAGCTCAGCGGGGTTGACGATTGCAGAGCTGCAATCACACTCGACTCAATTCTCCAGGAAATGCACCCCTCTAGTCATGTTAATGTTAGCTGACCAGGTGAAGTCACTGATGGCATCAATACCAAGAATAAAAAAATTTCTGCCTCTTTCCACAGCAGCTCCATTGTTTGTACACGATATGGACAAAAGTATTGGGACACCTACACATCAGACACTGATGTTGGACGAGATGGCTTGGCTCACAGTCTCCGTTCTAGTTCATTGAAAACGTGTTCAAAGGGGTTGAGGTCAGGGCCAGTCAAGTTCTTCCCCACCATGCTTTTATTGACCTCACGTTGTACAGTGAAGAACAGGCATGCTGAAACAGAAAAGGACCTTCCTCAAACTCTTGCCACACATTTCAAAGTATACAATTGTCCAAAATGTCTTGGTATGCTGAAGCATTAAGATTTCCCTTCACTGGAACTAAGGAGTCTAGGCCAACCCCTGATAAATAACCCCACAGCAT
The DNA here is from genome assembly GCA_025084515.1 of Ancistrus triradiatus. NCBI lineage: Eukaryota > Metazoa > Chordata > Actinopteri > Siluriformes > Loricariidae > Ancistrus > Ancistrus triradiatus. The sequence continues at coordinate 136,152 of JAJAGP010001159.1, forward strand.
TATCCCCTCTCAACCAAAACTTTACAGTTGGTACAGTGCAGTCAAGCACTGTACAGTCTCTTGGCATTAGCCTATACCAGACTCATCCATCAGGCTACCCATGATATGAAGCTCCTGGCACACAGCTTTTGTGCTGAGGAGGTTTGGAACTCCACATTGAGTCTGAGTTAGCAGAGCATCTGTGACTTTTATGTGTTGGTGACCCCATTCTGTAACTGATGGTATGCTACTTTATGGCTGGGTTGGGTTTCTTAAATGCTTTCACTTTTCAGTATTACAACTCACAGCTGATCATGGATTATCTAGGGGGGAATACATTTCACAAACTGACTTGTTGCAATGGTGGAATCCTTTTACATACCACTTTCAAATGCAGTGAGCTCTTTACAATGACCCATTCTTTCAGCATTCTTTGTAAAGGAAGGCTCGATTGCTATGTGCCTGATTGTATAGACTGGGACTGAATGAAACACCTGAATTCGACGATTAAGAGATGTGTTCCAATACATTTTGTTCATATAATGTATATGAAGGCTTGAGCACAGGTCTGACACTTCCACGATCATCATGCAGACATTGAGAAGAAGGTTGTGGTTACTGGCCCACTGTGACAGTTATTGTATTTTTACAGTGCTAGATGTGATTCCACCTGTGCAGAGTGAGTCTCCAGATGCAAATTAGTCTTTTGTGTAGAGCTGTATGAAACACTTGGTGTCACAGGCTTCTTGCCATGTTTCTATTTAACTCGTGAATGAAACATAGCAGGATGGAAAATTTGACAGGAACCGATGGCATTCACAAAATGCATGTGAAATATTGAAAGGTCTAACAACATTCTGTTGGATCAATCACGGTAGGTCTAATGTTTTACGAATGTTGGACTATAATTTTCTTTCCACTGAACAGAGTGGGTCATTTTTGTAATCATCTTTGAGAGGCAAATAAGCATACTGTGATATTAAATGGCTGTGTTCTGATTGGCCAGTTTCTGTAGAATTTGGATAAATGACTGTCCTGACACCATTTCAAGCCTTTGTATTATTCTGCTGACAGTTGCCAGTACTTGTTAGGCCACTGATATAAACATGCCCAAAGCAAAAATAAATTGAAGTGTTCAGTTCAACATTCTCTAAATTGTTGATGCTACAGGCCATCAGTCACCTGGTTAAGTGGTTATATTTTGTGCCTGTAAAAGCTACTACTACTGGTGAGGTGAATGAACGGAAATAATACATTTAAATCAGTTCTAAACACATCAGTCTGTTAATGCTTACATTGGTAACCAGTTCTCCATGTTGGCATTCTTTTTTGTTTGATGCTCTTCTTGTATCCACTCATAAAATGGTTTAAGTTGCAACATTGTACACAGTATAACACAGTGTTATAAACATAATGCTCTATACCCAGCTTGCTATTGTTTCAAATAAACCCTGTCTAATGAGTTTAATTTATAATGCTATAATTTCAGACCCCTTCCTTTTCCTTACATAAACGTGAGCTCTTAGTGCTTTATCAGGTGTGTTTGTTGTGTGGCTAAATTTCATAAATAATTGACAGCTGAGTTGATACGTTTAGTGTACGTTTTAAAGCTCACAATAGGTAGACCACAGAGGAAAAGTGTATTTTAAATAACGTGTTCCACTTAAACTATTGAGCAAGTTGTTGGATTATCAGTGCAAAAGCAATTCTAATCACAACAAAGCAGGTTTGCTCCTACCATCTTTGGAATCTAATATCGATACACAGGAAAGTTTACATGATTATTTTCTCAGTATCACATTCCAGACAGAACATGCAATAACCTCTAAAGTAAATCAGTTTGTCATGTTTGGATTGAGCTGATGGTACTGTGCTGAATCTTAAGTAGGCATGTCTTGGCAGAATCTCGTCTTGTCTTGATCTCACTCAGACATGCATTAAGTTGGATGGAAACGGTCAATTACAGTCAATGCAACTGCCAATAAAGTGACAAGCTGAAATCTACCAGTACTGTCTTTCATTGGAATGAATTTATGACCTCTAAATTTGATAGAAATTGATAAATATCTACTTGGCTTATAGCCACCTCTTCTGCATTGCTAGGAATGCCTACGTTTCTCGTGTAATGGTTTTTGTACAACATAGTATACCTGCCGGGTCTAGAGAAAATTCCTGGAAATTGCATGACAAGAAACTAGTGCTTGAATGAAATGAGTCTTGGGTTCTAATTGTTCATTCATTCATTTACATACCTGCTTAATCCAGTTGAGGGTGAGGCCTAATTGGTAGCACAGGGCACAAGATGGGAAACCAACCCTAGGCAGGGTGCCAATCCATTGCAGAACATATACACGCTCACTTACATGAAGACAAAATAGAGACACCAACTGACCTGACAAAGGTCTTTGGAATCTGGGAAGAAACCGGAGTATGTAGAGAAAACCCACACAGACATACTAACACAGAACATACAAACTCCACACAGGCAAACCAGGGAACTGTTAACCACTATGCCATTCTTTGTTCTAATCATGCATGCATAATTTCTTGTAACACCGAGTGCATGACCCATGTCAGAGAGTGCCTCGTCAGTGCTTCTGTCCTGAGCATTGTGGCCTAACAGTTTATGGTCAGTTTTACCACAACACATGTAATTTGGACAGTTACAACACCACATGGTGGCAGCAAATACTGTCAAATGTAGTTGAATATTTATGAAAAAGAAGAGCAGACGCTTAGTCATTTGGCATTCTCCCTGTTTATAGTTCATAACGTGACTTGCCTATGTTACACTGACTTAACTTGAACTGTTAAAAGCACAACTAGAAGGCATGCTGAGACAGCCCATAATGAACTTGCATACTTCAGCTCTGCTGTGTCATTTCTTCTATTCGCCTTGACTGGGGCTTTAATTAGTGTAGACCCAGGTAAGGCCTTGGGAAAGGTCTCAGGAACCAAAGGAACTAAGTGTTTGTACTCAGATTCCTGTAGTCTCTTTCAGCCTTTATCCAGCTCCCTGGGCTTTTGGCTGTGTTGGATTTTCTCCTGCACTTCCAGTGGCCTGTACTGTTTCTTATCAACACTCCCTCTGACCAGAAAAGGGTGTTTATGAAAACACAAACACAATTAATTGCATCTTTGGTAAAAGACGTCTACTGTGGTTCATGGTAGAGAATTGCAGGCTGCGTCTTATTCTTTGCAGACCTGCTCCATCTTTTGGTATGTAAACTAAGAAGATTTTAATTAGGGCAGTAGGGTTTTGTGTCGTAGTTTCTTTGATGGAGCTCTAGGCAAGACAAATTGAGACAGGGTGTAAACAGTACCCAAGTTCTGATATAAACAGATAATGTCTTGTTATACTCTCGCTGCGATTTCGTAGCCGAGTATTTGTGTTAGCAGAGTTCAACCAACACACAACAGCATATGAATTAAATTTGCTAGAGAAAATCAGGCACACAGATATGTCCTGGCATAACTGCCAGGGAATGGGGGATCCTGCTTTCCTTCAGTTTAATCCAAACATTTGTATGTCTTTGTAGATTAAAGTGTACACAAAATGTATGGCTTAGATACCAACCTGAATTCTTTTCTTTACTCTTGTTATTTCTTAAGCTTGGTTTATTCCGCCTTAGAAGGGATTCAGTGAGCAATCCAAAAGAAATATTTGACAATCTGGGACATTAAGCAGTTATTA
>JAJAGP010001159.1:139924-226399 GCA_025084515.1 Ancistrus triradiatus
CCGAGCTGTGTTCCGGCAGTTCCAGCCCCACACATGATGTTCATCTGCTGGAGCTCAAGTCAAGCTGCTTCCGTCATCAGCTCCAGCCCCATCATAACCCGGGCCACTTAATGTCGATGTGCATACTTCACATTTTATTCGAACTTTGACTCCACGACATTAGTTTCGCTCTTAGATTTATCATCTACGCCGCCCAAGGAGGTTGGGTCCCTTTTTGAGTCTTGGTCCTCCCAAGGTTTCTTCCTAGAACTAGGGAGTTTTTCCTTGCCACTGTCGCCCTAGGCTTGCTCAATTTGGGATTGGACGTAGTTATTAGGAGATAATCTAAACTTTTAAAGTTGCTTTGAGACAATGCTCCATTGTAAAAAGCGCTATATAAATAAATCTGACTTGACTTGACTTGAAGAAACCGGTTTGAGATAATTTGAGTTTTGTGACATGGCTTGTTATCCTGTTGGAAGTAGCCGTCAGAAGATGGTACACTGTGATCACAGAGTGGACATGGTCAGCAACAGTACTCAGGCATGCTGTAGTGTTTAAACAATGCTCAGTTGGTATTAAAATATTCCCCACACCATTACCACCACCTGCCTGAACCATTGATACAAGGCAGGAATCACCGTAGATCAGCAGATCAGTAGATCATTGGTCTAGCACCAGTTACCATGCCACACTCAGTCACTTAAGTCACCTTTTTTCCCCATGCTTGCTTTGAACTTCACTAGGTCGACTTGACCATGTCTATATTAAATGCTATGTAGCTGATTAGATATTTGCGTTAATAAGCAGTTGAACAGGTGTACCTAAAGTGGTCAGTGGGAGTTTATAATATATGTATATTGTTTATCAATTCCTCTCTGCTACTTGATTTAAACTTGAGTGTAGTCACTTAATTTAAAAATGACTCTGTGCTGCTGCAAAATGTTGAGTCAACATTCCGAACTGCATAAAGGTACTCCCTGTTTTACGATGATCCAACTAACAATATTCGACTTTAAGACTGGAATTCGGTAATAACCAGTACTGTATTTTTCGGACCATAAGGTGCACTTAAAGTCCTTTAATTTTCTCAAAAATCGACAGTGCACCTTACAATGCGGTGCGCCTAATGTATGAATTAATTCTGGTTGTGCTTTCTGACCTAGAACCGATTGTAGATGGTACACGGCGCTCATAAATCTGTCAAAATGTTTTAGCACGGCCTTGGTAAGATATGAAGCTTACGCCAACCGTAGTGCGCAGCATCGCGGAGTAATACGATCTGTGCCTCAACATTAGGGTACTTGCATTCATTCGTTTTTGAAGCGCATTTCAATCTCAACGCTATCAGTCACGCAGTACAACATGGAAATAGAGCAGCTGCGAAAGAATTCAACATTAACGAATCAATGATACGGAAGTGGAGGAAGCAAGAAGACACCCTGCGCCAGGTAAAGAAGATCAAACTGAGTTTCCGAGGGAACTTAATAGTTTTGTTTCATTTAATGCGCCTTATATCCCGGTGTGCTTTATGTATGAAAATAGACCCGTTAGCAGTTGATCATTGATATCGCGCCTTATAACCCGAAAAATACGGTAATACACATACAGAAGAAACCGTACTCAGAAAATATTTTTATTTATTTATTTTTTTTATGTTTTTTTTTTCTGGGTAGTATGTTACTCTCCTGCACTGTCCCGTGCTAAGTAAGGAAATCGGCAGTGCGTGACGTAAGGAGTGGGAGTTATGTGCGCTGTGGGGTACAGTAGTGAAGAAAAGCTGTGGTCGTGACAATAATCGTTTTTTTGTTTTCACTTTCAATACAATATTCAATAAATTTTCTGTGCTATTTTATGCTTTGTGTTAAAATACGTTTTGGTTTTTATGTTTTTGCCAAACTGTAGTGTAATGTAAGTCTTTTAATTATGTTTAAGATAGGCTATGCTATGAGATATACAGTGGGGCAAAAAAGTATTTAGTCAGCCACTGATTGTGCAAGTTCTCCTACTTAGAAAGAGGAGAGAGGTCTGTAATTTTCATCATGGGTACACTTCAACTATGAGAAACAAAATGAGAAAAAAAATCCAGGAAATCACATTGTAAGATTTTTAAAGAATTTAATTGTAAATCATGGTGGAAAATAAGTATTTGGTCACGCACAAACAAGCAAGATATCTGGCTCTCACAGACCTTTAACTTCTTCTTTTAAGAAGCTCTTCTGTGCTCCACTCATTACCTGTATTAATGGCAGCTGTTTGACACCTGTCCACAGCCTCAAACAGTCAGACTCCAAACTCAACCATGGCCAAGACCAGAGAGCTGTTGAAGGACACAAGGAAGAAAATTGTAGACCTGCAGCAGGCTGGGAAGAGTGAATCTACAATAGGCAAGCAGGTTGGTGTGAATAAATCAACTGTGGGAGCAATTGTAAGAAAATGAAAGAAATACAAAAACCACTGATAATCTCCCTCGATCTGGGACCCCATGCAAGATCTCATCTCGTGGGGTCAAAATGATCATGAGAACGGTGAACAAAAATCCCAGAACTAGACGGAGGGACCTAATGAATGACCCCTGGGATCAAAAGGTAACAAAGGCTACCATCAGTAACACACTACGCCGAGAGGGACTCAGATCCTGCAGTGCCAGGCGTGCCCCCTGCTTAAGCCAGTACATGTCTAGGCCCATCTGAAGTTTGCTAGAGAGCATATGGATGATCCAGAAGAGGATTGGGAGAATATCATGTGGTCAGATGATACCAAAAATAGAACTTTTTGGTAAAAACTCAACTCGTCGTGTTGGAGGAAGAAGAATGCTATGTTGCACCATACCTACTGTGGAAACATGGGGGTGGAAACTTCGGGGCTGTTTTCTGCAGATGGGGCAGGATGACTGATCCGTGTTAAGGGAAGAATGACGGGGCCATGTATCGTGAGATTTTAAGCCAAAACCTCCTTCCATCAGTGAGGTGATTGAAGATGGACGTGGCTGGGTCTTCCAGCATGACAATGATCCCAAAAACACCGCTCGGGCAACGAAGGGAGTGGCTCTGTAAAAAAGCATTTCAAGGTCATGGAGTGGCCCTAGCCGGTCTCCAGACCTCAACCCCATAGAAAATTTGTGGAGGGAGTGAAAATTTCCGTGTTGCCCAGCGACAGCCCCAAAACATCACTGCCTCTAGAGGAGATCTGCATGGAGGAGGAATGGGCCAAAATACCAGCTACAGTGTGTGCCAACCTGGTGAAGACTTACAGGAAATGTCTGACCTCTGTCATTGCCAACAAAGGTTATATTACAAAGTATTGAGTTGAACTTTTGTTATTGACCAAATTCTTATTTTCCAACATAATTTACAATTAAATTCTTTAAAAATCCAACAGTGTGATTTCCTGAAATTTTTTTTCTCTCTCATTTCTTCTCTCATAGTTGAAGTGTACCCATGATGAAAATTACAGACCTCTCTCATATTTCTAATTATTAAAACTTGCACAGTCAGCGGCTGACTAAATATTATTTTGCCCCACTGTACACTATATATTAAACTTCTCGGTTTATGATACATTCAACTTACGATGGATTAGTCAGAATGTATCCCCATTGTAAATTGGGGACTACTTGTACTAAGCAGTATCTGGAAATACTGGTGACAGATGGGTGTGTAGAAATTTGCTGTACTATTTAATGTAGTAATATACAGTTTGGAACACTGTAGTTCTGCTGAGATGAAATGAGTGCATGGATGATCATGCTGAGAAAGAGCTGAAGCATCACACCTTTATTGCCCTAACAATCTGAAGGTTTAGATGGAAGGAATTTTTCCTCCATTTTTAGTCAGCTTACTTGATTGTACAAAGTCTGCACAAAAAAAAAAAAATCACCAAATTGTAACATTTATGTTCTTTTAGGTTATATGTAGACTTCCATTTTAGAACAGTTTTGTACATTTAAGATATACAAGAGTAGAAACTGACAGTATCATAGTAACCATTATAAGTAGAAATACTTTTTAAAGCTTTAAAATTCCACTTCTTTTCAGAATAAGGAACACCTATTATGCATTAGGACTTGTGAAATTCTAGTTTGGAATTCCAAAATTCGTGAATTAAATGGCTGCATTGGTTCCAACTTTTATGGTAATGTTTTGCATCAGGTCCACACAATCTCCTGTATACTGTCATGCTCTCTTAAACTCAACTTTTTGTGAAAATAGTTCCTGGCCTTTTTAGGTTTAGGTTTTGAGATCTGCTAGCAAGTCCATCTGGAGATACTTTCACACAGATGGAGATGTTTCATCCATGTTTGTGTTGGTAGATTAGAGTTTGTTTGTTTGTTTTTATGTTGTGTGCGTCAGAGGGGATTTGATACAAACAAGACCATACGCATCAAAGCTCCCCTTAAGTAAGATTCATCCTAAACCCTGGAAATTAGGACCTGTGCAGATTCCCTAGTGATGGAGATGAATGGTTTGAGATAAACCAGAACTTTGGAAAGGCACCCTGTTTTATTCCAACATTACCCTTCATATTAACAGTTTGCCTGTATGAAATGGTTTGTTAAACGTCTTGCTCATTACTTCGACTCTTTTCTGTGTTTGATTATTCCATAAGATGAATTGATGAAATTCAGACCACCATATCCCATTTGGTAATAACATCGAGCCTGAATCAGTCTCCTTATTTGCTGTAATTGGACAAGGATGCAGTAGTAATTAGTTGCTGGACACACCTGTGCCGAGCCAGAGCGCCAAATCACTCCAGTCCAGTGAAAACAGGAAAATTCAGTCTAGAGTATCAAGTGAATTTTATGCATAGCCTGAGTGAAATTTTAAATTTTCTACTTTATATTGTTATAGTTAAAACTACCTTTGCTGTCAGAGGTAGAGTGCTTTCCACAAATATTGGCGCCCCTTGTAAACATGGACAAAACAGCCTGTAACCTTTTATTTCATATCTTTTTCAATATATTAACAATAAACTACCCTCTATGTGACGTACAATGAAGCCCAGATGGCTTGTTTTTTTTGTCTCTTCTTTGAGCTAAGCTTTCTTAGTATTTCCTTTTACCTCTCCACATGTGATACTAGGGGAATGTTTCATGTATGCATAGGAGAGTGAATGGAGGTGTACCACTTGTAAAAGATATGTAAATAAGGTGTGTATGATTGCTTGTGTCCGTGCATGCAAGCTGTGTTCAGATCACTCCTCGTTTTGATACTATATGACAGGTTGATGAATCAGCTGTAGAGTGGTTCATGTATCATACTGGCAGCTTGAGTCTGCAGTTGTTTTCACATAGCTTTGATGCATAAGCACTAGTGAATATGCTGTCTCTCCCACTCTAAATGACGCTTTCATTCTGGTGCTAGTGGCCACCCAAGTGACTACCTGCACATATCATTTTTCCAGTAAATTAATAAAAGAGTCATTTTGCTAGTTGTTGCCCACACTAACACTTTTTCCTAAATGTTTTTAAGAAATTAGTTGTCTGTTAATTCTGCATTAATACTGGCCATGCCAGTGAAAATGAGCTACTATTTACACACTGCAGAAATGGTGTTGGTGGAATAAAATGTGCTACTGTTTCATTTCTAGACTTTTCAGTATACATTAACTAACTGAATTACACCACACCGAGTCTGTGAATCGATGACCAATACATTTATTTGTAAAATAATTTCCATTGTCAAAATCAGTTCTTGAAACATATTCGCTTTTTAATCCTACCATTTGCAGCTGGAATATCCTCTTATCAACAAAGGTTTCATCTGAGACTGATGTGAACTGGAAAAGTCCTCAGTCAGTTTGGTGGTTTGTGAGTCTTCAGGGGTTCTTTCAACCCCAGCCACAAAGAGAGGACCTTTTGGCTTCCGTACATTTCCCTGTAGAGTCTGCACAAAACTCCTTCTCTGACACATAACACAGGTTCTTGTTCATAAGTCCAGGATGTTTTGAAGGAAAATTATTTGTGGAAAACTTCAGTATTATGAACACACTGGTTGCTGAATTCAACTGAGTGATCCTCTTATTTGTATGTATGGTTGGACTTGCTACATGATAATTGTGTGTAACCATGTGTGTAAGGGCTGTGCAAATGGATGCATGTTTCCAAATTCCACAAGTGCAGTCTGTAGTCATCTCACAGCAGAAAATGATGCCCTAAATTTCTAAAAACATCTTAAACCTGGTTTTATAGAAGTTCAACTGCTGTTTTCTCAAGTGACCTCTGTTATACAGTGTTTGCTCTTGTTTGTTGCTCACAATGTTGCTCATTATTGTAAAACATCTGTTATGTACACGTTTGAGTTAAAGATGAATGTCATATTGTTGCAGCAGTGAGTGCTGTGGTGCTCCATGGACATGGGTTAAGTCCTTTCTCAAGTGGTTCTCTTTATGTCTGTATGGATTTCCTCTAGCGTGTGTTGGTTCTTTCAGCCTTGCAAAACCATGCCGGTTGATTTCACTACTATTAGTAATTATTTTCAATGTTCTGGCACCTGCTCCTGCGTAGACCGATCAGCCATAACATTAAAAACCACCTGCCTAATACAGTGTAGGTCGTGTTTGTCCTGCAGAGGACCTTCAGAGGACTCCATAAGACCTTTGAAGGGATGTTGTTGCATCTGGCACAAATGTGTTAACAGCATATGCTCTAAGTTGCAAGGTGGGACCTCCCTGGATCAGACTTTTATTGTCTAGTACATCTACCAGAAGCCTGAGATTAGATTTTTGGAATATTTAGGCAACACCTTGATCTCTTTGTCATGTTCCTCAAACCTTTTCTGATCAATGTTTGGAGTGTGTCTAGGTGCACTGTCTTGCTTAAAGAGGTCACTGCCATTAGCAAATAGCGTTGCCATGAAAGGGTGTAATGCAGGACTGTGGTAGCCTAGCGGTTAAGGTACTGGACAATGGACCAGAAGGTCCAGGGTTTAAACCCCACCTCTGCCAAGCTGCCACTGTGGGGTCCATGAGCAAGGCCCCTCAACTACAATTGCTTGGATTGTAAGATTGTGTCAATTGAAAGTCGCTCAGTACAAGGTTGTGTGCTAAATGACCTAAATATACCTAAATGTAAATGGTACGTGTCAAAGTAACTTTCACGTGACTGTCACAGTGCCCAGAGCACGATGCTGTCAGTGTTTACATCACCTGTTAGTGCTTTTAGAGTTCTGGTTTCTTATAATTGTATATTATTGTTTTGATCAAAGTTTTCTCAGGTTGGGTTTGGACCTTTTACCACCCTTACTAAGTTTAAGCATTTACAAAAGATGAATGAATGTGAGATGATTCTCCTTATATTGGATCTTCACTGAGGATAGTTTGGAGCGAAGCTACTTATGCACTATAAATGTTTAAAAAGCTCTTTGGAAGCCTTGCTTTATGGGCTGTTTATCCTTTCTCTGAATATGCTTACCAAAATACTTGGTGACAGAAGTGCAGTGTGCTAGTCTACAGATTGCTGCTGTGGATCCAGAGAATGTCAGTGCACAACTTTTGCCTGTTTTACTTGCCATTATGGTCATCTAGGAATCACAGTCCCTTACATTGTAGTTGTATAGTTTGGGTGATCAGGGCTGTCACACTGTAAAATCAGTCACAAATTTTCTCCAAAGCCAATGACAGCATGTTTTAAGTTTATGACCATTCTCTTCCTCTGAGGTCGTTTTGATTTTCGGTGAATCCTGTATTTTAAGGTACACCACATTCCAGAAATATGGAGACAACACTTCTAATGGGTTTGGCAATTTTAGGATCATCAGTTGCTAAAATCAGGCATATAGTCTTGCAGTCTCCATAGCATTACTGGACTTTCATGTTCCAACAAGCCAGTTGTTCGTACATCTTTCAAGCCAAAGCTGTCCTGTTAAGTGCCCTGCTCAGATACATAGCGGTATGTCACATATGCTCACAGACCAAAACCACCTAGTGCTGGCATGCATAGAGCATGCAAATGGTTTGTCTTTAGTGGTAACAATCACCAAGTTCATAACTGGCTCCAAGCACCGTGCACACCAACCTGTTTGTCGTGAACAAGGGTTGGGTCTTCATAGCTGAGCAGCTGCACAGAGGCGTAACATCACCTGCTATTCCAAACCCTGTCTTAGGTGTAAAGCACACTGCATTTCGACTGCTTGTGAAATAGAAGTAATGATCTGGAGTGGTTTTAAAGGAAATGTTAATGCTATAATATACGTGCAGTGATATTCTGTGAGAACTGTGTGCTTTTAACATTGTGACAACAATTTGGACACACCCCTTTTCTGTTTCACTATAACTGTGGCGCTGTGTGGTCCATTAAGAGATGGTTTACTGAGTATGTTTTTTGTTAAACTGTTCTGCACAGATCCATGACATGAATCTCATGCAGCACCATTTGGAATTCACTGGAAGACTGAACACCAAGGAGGTCTAGTGGCATACCATCAATGTATAACTCCATTAACACTCCTGTGACTAAATGGAAGCGAATCCTTGCAGTTCATTTTCAGAACTATGTGTGAAGCCTTGTCAAAAGAGTGGAGGCATTGTATAGCAACAGAGTGTTAACAAGTTTGTGTAGTTTTGTATATTACTTGGTTCCTGTTTTTTTTTTTTAATATTACTACAAACTTATTTAACTAGATGAATTAGTTTATCATCATTTCTCCTCCAAGCCACCCAAGGAGGATCCCTTTTTGAGTCTTGGTCCTCCCAAGGTTTCTTCGTTATAAGGCATGCTCAATTTGGGATTGGCACTAGATATTAGAAGATAATCTAAAATTGTAAAGTTGCTTTGGGACAATGCTGCATTGTAAAAAGTGCTATAGAAATACATCTGACTTGACTTTACTATATAATGTTCATGTCTCTGTTTTGACTTTGCTGTTAATGTTGTGTGTGTGTTTGTGTTTGTGTATGTGTAGGTGGCTGGAGGTTGGTGTAGCTAATCTCACATGCATGCAGTACTGGGTTACCTATATGCAGGTGCTTCAAGAGTCGGTGTGGCCTGGGGGGAGCCTTCCTGCCCAGCCACGTCCTCAGCGAACCCCACAGCAGAAAGATGACACCAGACAGCAGTCGCTGCAGTGTTTAATGAAGTTGCTACCAGGTAGATTTACTCAGCTTTGTGCACTAAGCCACAAACACATGGATTGCTCATTTGCTGGCAGTTATTAAACAGGCCTGTTGGCAGTTATTAAAACAGTTTGTCATCTTCGCTTAGTGCTCCTAAATCTGTAGTCAGTTTTGTTTACAGATCTCATCTCAGATATGCTGGGCTCAGAGAAGTATAAGCTCTCCTGGGAGACCGTGCTTGACTCTCTCCAGGATTTTACTATAAACAGGTCTGGTCCAAAACACGTGCACACACACATGCAAACAAACAGATGATATTGCTCCCAGTTTTACAGTGTATTAGGCGCAATGTACTGAATGCAGTTAATTTAAGGGGGAGCTTCACACTGCAGTAAAGCAAAATGCAAGCATATTGTGCTGTGCAGAATAGAATGCATGCATACTTGGGTGAAATATGATGGTGTTTAGATGTGTTTTGCTGTTGTTTTCTTTGTCATATATCTGTTTATAAAAAAATAAGTTGTGTGTATGAATGAAAAGATTGCAGTTTATTTGTTGCTTCATTTTATTTGATTCATTTTTAAAACATTTTAACACTGCTTATCCAAATTAACAGTTAGCAGGGTGGCTACAGAGCCTATCCCTGGAATTCCCAGGGTGCAGGCGAGCAGGTGCCAGTTTGTATAAACTGCTGTACAGTGGTGCTTGAAAGTTTTAAACCCTTTGGAGTTTTCTATATTTCTGCATAAATATGACCTAAAACATCAGATTTTCACACAAGGTTTAAAAGTAGAGAAATAAATGAGACAAAAATGTTATACTTGGTCATTTATGTATTGAGGAAAATTATCCATCATTACATATTAGTGAGTGGCAAAAGTATGTGAACCTTTGCTTTCAGTATCTGGTGTGCAGCTAACTGCAGTTAAACGTTTTCTGTAACTGTTGATCAGTCCTGCACACCGGCTTGGAGGAATTTTAGCCCATTCCTCCGTACAGAACAGCTTCAGCTCTGGGATGTTGGTGGGTTTCCTCACATTAACTGCTCACTTCAGGTCCTTCCACAACATTTCGATTGGATTAAGGTCAGGACTTTGACTTGGCCATTCCAAAACATGAACTTCATTATTCTTTATCCATTCTTTGGTAGAACGACTTGTGTGCTTAGGGTCATTGACTTGCTGCATGACCCACCTTCTCTTGAGATTCAATTCAGGGACAGATGTCCTGACATTTTTCCTTTAGAATTCTCTGATATCATTTAGAATTCAATGCTCCATCAAGGATATCAAGCCGTCTTGGCCCAGATGCAGCAAAACAGGCCCAAACCATGATACTACCACCACCATGTTTCACAGATGGGATAAAGTTCTTATGCTGGAATGCAGTGTTTTCCTTTCTCCAAACATAACGCTGTTCTTTTAAATCAAAAAGTTCTATTTTGGTCTCATCAGTCCACAAAACATTCTTCCAGTAGCCTCCTGGCTTGTCCATGTGATCTTCAGCGTGATGTTGCTTTTGGAGAGCAGTGGCTTTGTTCTTGCAACCCTACCATGCACACCATTGTTGTTCAGTGTCAAGTAAAGTCAAGTCAGATTTATTTATATAGCCCTTTTTACAATGGAGCATTGTCTCAAAGCAACTTTACACGTTTAGATTATCTCCGAATATCTACGTCCAATCCCAAATTGAGAAAGCCTAGTGCGACAGTGGCAAGGAAAAACTCCCTAAGTGTTATGAGGAAGAAACCTTGGGAGGACCAAGTCACAAAAAGGGACCCAACCTCCTTGGGCAGCATAGATGATGAATCTAAGAATGAAAGTCATGGAGTCATACTTCAAATAAAATGTGAAATATGCACATCTGCATTAAGTAGTCCGATATATAGTCACTCTAGGATCCTGAGTCTAAGCGGGAAAGTTGTTGGTGGCACTTTGATCCCAGCCAACTGGAGGAAGGTGAGGGTTACTGCCCTCTGGTGTGGCCTGGGTATGATGGGGCTGGAGCTGATGGCGGAAGCAGCTTGAATGAAGCTGAAGTGGATGAACATCATGTGTGGGGCAGGAACTGGTACCAGAACACGGCTCAGAGAGAAAAAACAGTAAATGAATTAATTAGTTATTGATTAAGAGCACAGTGTCTATTAACAATCACTGATGCCATGTGTAGCATGAGACCCCCCGGCAGCATTAGCTATAGCAGCATAGCTAGAAAGAGGAAGAACCCCAAAAAAAACTGGTAGGAAACACAGCCAAGATGGATCACATGAGACATTGGCAACCCCCACGGGAGGCAGAAGACAGCAAACCCAATGTCTCTGATCCACCATAAGACTCTTTGACTATGAACCCCCAGCTCTGCCCTTAGTCTAAGGCAAGGCAAGTCATCAAGAGACCGAAGCCCAGTTCAGCCAGACCACCTACCCGACACTCCTGGCTAATGGACAAGGCAGGCAGGCCAGACATGACTCCAGGACTCCAGCCCAAGTGACCCAAGCCATGCATCCCGGTCTAATCTAGTCAAAAGCCTGCGCAAATAGGTATGTCTTTTAGCCTAGACTTAAAATTTTTGGAGAGTGTCTGAGTCTCGAACGAAAGTGGGAAGTTTATTCCTAGTTGGGGGGCCATGTATGAGAAAGTCTTTCTCCCTGCTGTGACTTTTTTAAATTCTAGGAACTAAAAAAGTCCTGCACCTGCGAACGAAGTAGACGAGTTGGATTGTAAAAAAAACTCTACGAGTTCACTCAGATAATGTGGGGCCAGGCCATGTAGAGCTTTGTAAGTTATAGAAGTATTTGTAATCAATGCGGAATTTAACTGGTAAACCAGTGCAGTGATGATAGAACAGGAGTAATATGATCAAATTTTTCTAGTTCGAGTTATCACTCAGGTGCATTCTGAACTAAATTGAAGTTTATTTATAGATTTTGACTAGAGCATCCAGTAAGTAAGGCGTTTTACAGTAATCCAACCTTGAGGTTATAAACGCATGAACAAGTTTTTCTGCATCATTAAAAGAGAGGATATTTCTAAGTTTAGCGGATATTACGTAATTGAAAGAAAGCAATTCGAGTGATGCTGCTAATGTTGCGCATCAAAGGAAGAGATCTGAATCAAATGTGACACCTAAGTTTTTTTACAGATGGACTGGGCAATACTGGAGACAGCCATCTAGATTTAGGATAGATGTAGCCAACCTGTCTCTCACAGCCTTGGGTTCCCACTAATACAACCTCAGTTTTATCTGAGTTAAGTAAGAGAAAATTAAATAACAATCCAATCTTTTATTTCCTTTACACAGTCCTCAAGTTTGTTGATTGTAAGGCTGTCATTTTGTTTGCCGATATGTACAGCTGTGTATAATCTGCATAGCAGTGGAAACTAATGCCATGTTTACGAATAACTGAGCCTAGTGGCAGCATGTACAGAGAGAATAAAAGCGGGCCAAGCACTGAACCCTGAGGCACACCATACTTCACTTTTGAGAGCTTAGACCTTAGATTATTTATATGAACAAAAACTGGTACCGGTCGGTCGGTAAAGTAGGATTTAAACCAAGAAAGTGCTATCCCTTTTATACCTACAGTATTTTTTAGTCTGTTTAGTAAAACATCATGATCCTATAGTGGTCAAATGCTGCACTTTAAATCTAACATACAAAGGAAAATAAACACATCCCTTATCTGAGGACATTAACAAGTCATTTAGTACCCTAATTAATGTTGTTTCAGTACTATGATGGGGCCTGAAGAGCCAGACTGAAATGTTTCATAAATATCATTCCTTTGGAGGTAACTGCAGAGCTGCTGATAGATGGCTTTTTCTAACATTTTGTACAGAAAAACAGTAGATTTGAAATTGGTCTATAATTAGATATCACACAAGGGTCAAGATTGGCTTTTTTTAATCAGTGGTTTGATAACGGCAGACTTAAAGGATTTGGGCACATAACCAAAGGTAAGACATAAATTTAAAATAACTAACACTGGCTCTATAATACTAGGTATTACTTGTTTGAGTAAAATGTGTAGGAATTGAATCTAATAAACATGTTTGATGACTTAGACGAGCTGATTAGCGCAGATAGTTCAGTATTAGTAATTGGGGTTGATTTGCAGCTCATTAAACAGATGTCTTCACTAGTGCTGCATCTGGAAGGTTGCTGAATAGTTTGGGGATGTGATGAGCCTTCGAGTTTGATGGCCTAATGTTTTCTTTCTTATCTCATCATTAAAGAAAGTCATGAAAATCATTACTGTTAAAATTACACAGAATGGGAGATCACTTTCGGTAGGGTTTTTTTGTAATTTGGAGACTGTATTAAAGAGAAAATCTTGGATTATTCTTATTTTTCTCTATGATTGAAAGAGAAGTATGCAGCTTTTAGCTTTAGTAAGGGCATGCTTATACTCTGTATGCTGTCCCTCCAGCAATCTTAAAACACCTCCAACTTACTGTTAACCACTTGCGCCTCTAGATTGCCATGTTCTCTTGCTTTAAGATACGGGTGTGGTCATTATACCATGGTGCTAGTCTTTTTTCCCTAATGCGTTAGACCCTAATCGTGTCCAGGGTTTAGCGAAGCACACATTCTAATCATTTACACACTTAAGATGATTGATCTCAGTAGGTGTATTAAATTCAAGTCTGGTAGGTTTTTAATAAATGCGCTGGAGTAGCATATGTGATAGGCGCTTGGTGTGGATAAAGAGGCAGAAGGATACTATTTCATTAGAGATAGCTCAATACTAAAAGATAGTGGATCTGAAATCGAATCACTTTGCGGGAAACATCAAGGTTACTATATACGATACCAAATGTTAATATTAGATCTAAAGTATGATTACAAGCGGTGGGTTGGTCCCATCACATTCCTGAGTGATACCCATGGATTTTCTAAGATGGACTTTCGAAAGCAATTTTTTTAAGTGAATCCTGCTCATTGTCGAAGTGAATATTGAAATCACCTACAATTAAAGCCTTATCTGTTGACAGTAGTAAGCAGGAAAGAAAGTTAGCAAATTCCTGAAGAAATTCCCCTGAATAGGGACCAGGAGGGCAGTAAATAGTGATTAAGCTGAAAAGAGTGTGTTTTGACTTCCATAAGGATGGATCAGTCACATTAAGAATCAGTATTTCAAAAGAATTAGCCTTGTAATGGGATTTAGTTGTAACACCTAGCTCTTTGTCAAAAATTGTGGCTATGCCTCCCCCCCGACCATTAGGACGAGGGCGATTAGCATGACTGTATCCAAGTAATCCTAGCTTTAGTCTAAGGTTGTTATTTCTTTGGGAGCTATCTGTGTTTATACTAATGAGGTTATTAAAACAGACTTTTTGAGAGCGTTTACGTTTAGGGCAGATGCGGGTAACAGACACAGTTTCAATATTGTGGGTTCTGGGTGACGGTGCATGGCTACCAGCAGACAGTTGGTTAAGCCGGTCTGTCTGCTGCCTGACCCCTGCTCTGGATAGTCAGCCCCTAACCAATCAGGCCATAAGACTATGGGCAATGTTGCAGGAGATGAGAGCAGCACCCTCCCGAGTGGGATGGACACCGTCCCATCCTAAAATGCCAGGCGAGCAGTTCAGCGACCATAACCTGCTGTAGGCTTGGTCACCTCTCCGCATTGGGATGGGGCCAGAGCACACTTCTGCATCGGACATCTCCTTCGCCACTCTAACTACCTCTACAAAATTAGCCTTAGTAACCCTTGATTGACGAAGGCGTAGATCATTAGCCCCCATTTGAATAACTATCCTAGAGAATTTGCGGCTTTCGAGTTCACGAAGACTCGTTACAGTGTCCGGCACTCTGGCTCCCGGGACACATGTAACTGTAGCTGCTGGTGTCCCTAAAGGGGTAGCTAGTTTCATGTGTCGTAAAATAGAGTCACCTATGACCAGAGCTTTCAACAGGCTGCTCAGTGGGTGCATCACTGAGGATGGTAAACCTGTTGGAGACTCGTGAACTCATGTTGGCCTTCAGTTGCTTATAAGTTACCCTGGGGTCCTTTGTGACCACGGAAACTATTATATGCCTTTCTCTTGGAGTGATTTTGTTGGTCGACCACTCCTGGGGAGGGTAAAAATGGTCTTGAATTTCCTCCATTTGTACACAATCTGTCTGACTGTGGATTGGTGGAGCCCAAACTCTTTAGAGATGGTTTTGTAACCTTTTCCAGCCTGATGAGCATCAACAACTCTCTTTGAGGTTCTCAGAAATCTCCTTTGTTTATACCATGATACACTTCCACAAAGGTGTGTTGTGAAGAGCAGACTTTGATAGATCTCTGTTCTTTAAATAAAACAGGGTGCCCACTCACACCTGATTGTCACCCCATTGTTTGAAAACACCTGACTCTAGTCTCACTTTCAAATTAACTGCTAATCATCCTTTTGCCCCTCACTAATATGTAATATTGGATCATTTTCCTCAATAAATAAATGACCAAGTATAATATTTTTTATCTCTTTTGTTTAACTGGGTTTTCTTTATCTACTTTTAGGACTTGTGTGAAAGTCTGAAGATGTTTTCGGACAGATTTATGCAGAAATATAGATAATTTTAAAGGGTTCACAAACTTTCAAGCACCACTGCAAATAGAAGACATTCTTTAGTAGCTAGTTATATACTTATACTTGTTATATGTTCCTGCACAGATTGTGCTCTGTGCTAAGTCAGGATGTAAATAAAAGATGCAGGAAGGGCGTGATCATAATGGATCTATGAACTGCTTCTTATATATGAATATGTTTCGGTAAGCCTCTTGGCTTGTGTGCTGTGGTGCATCCATGACTTATGAACTGTCATTATGCACAGGCATCTGGTGTACAGTTTGTGGGACCTGCTCTTCGAGTTCCTTATCCCTGAGCTGTCTGATGAGGACTTTCAAAAGACGTTGCTCCACAGCCTGTCAAAAAATGCAGAGAAATTACCACCGTAGGAACGCTGCAAGACATCATGACCTACCAGATTTGTTTGCATGACCGTATTACCTGCTCTTGTCAGTTACAACCAGTGGTCACTTCTGAAGGTGCAGGCAGATGGATGAATGGGGGAAAATTTGATTTGTGGATACTTTTGGTCTGGCTCTAATTTAGCCCTTATGTGTCTGTGTTTCTCACACAACGCATGCATCTGGCTTAGCTTTGATTACCCTCCACCTGTTTTGCATTCTGTGAGCTTTTGGCTGATTACCAAAACACCCTGTCTGGAGCTGAATTAGCAGCCTTCTTCCTGCTTAAATTTTGGCCAGACCCTTTACAGATGGGCTTAACATAGAACCATAGGCCATAGAACCTTTCATATTAAATTCTAGATTAGCCTTTTAATAGACTGATTTTTTTGTGTCTTTCTTCAGTGTTTGTTTACAAGTTGCTTGTTTCTCTTGTTTCTATGCGTTAATCCCTGCATTGTGACATTTTCATTCCACCTAAGGCACCATGGAAATCATGTATGGGTTATTCCAATTTCTTGTCTTATCTTCTCCTTTTTTGAGATGCAGGGTATTTTTCCACATGCTCGTTGTTAAACGTGTGGAGTGGGTTTGGTATTGTGCACAAACTGCAAACTGTAATACCTGGTATAACTGGCCTTGAAGGAAACTTTATATAGATTATGACTAAATATGACTTACCAATGGGTCAGTTATCTTCATTCCATTCCAGTTGTATTTTTAGTCCAAATCGTTTCCAGACAAAGTCCTGTATAGCACATGAAATTCCTCTGTGACTTAAAACAATGTACTACAAGTTAATAGTTATTTTTAACAATATGTATCAAAGTTTTTGGGTCAGTCAAAATATGTATTTTTTTATGAGAAGTTAAAATACGTTCATTTGTGCAGTAGAGAACATGTATAATTAAAATGTCAACATTTACACATTTGGATGATATTTAATTAAATTATTTCCTAGTGCATACACTGGAGAAAGACTTAATATTTAAGACAAATATAATACATGATATATTACTTGTATTGTTTAAATAGAAAACCACATACCTGCATATGTTGAGTTTTGACCTTTATTTATTGCATTGTAAGAGAAGACAGATGCAAATCTTGCACAAATCTGAAAATTTGTCTTGTTAGAAATATAAGTATGTACAGGACATGCCATTCCTTTATTTCATTTTGTCTTGTATTACTTTTTCAAATTTCTCTCGAAAGGTATTTTTTTCTGTGTTTTACATATTATTTTGTTTGTTACTGTTTACCAGATCAAATGGTGACTTACAGATTCCATAATCTGTGATGTGATGCTAAAATATTGTGGTGCAAAAATCCAGTTCTGATGCTGCACTACTACTTTAATGTGTAAAAGCTTATCATGCAGTTATTCACTTAAAATCCAGCACAGTGGATAATCTGTATGGTTTGTGCATCCGTGGTGTTATTCACAGATAGATAATTTCATGTGTATCTGCTTTGAATGTTGCACTACTTGTAATTGTCAGTGTTTTCACTTCTGGGTATTGTATTGTGTTGTGATGCTGCGTAATAAATGTGTAGATATATGTGAACTAGATATATGTGAACATCCTGACTTGCTGACTTTTCTTGCTGTAAGTGCTATTTTATCTCAACACTATATTTTATAATATTTATATGACCAAGGTAATAAGTTGTTGTGGAAATTTCAGTTGTATTCATTAGAGAAACTGCGCCTTTCTGCTAAATGCAGCATTTCAAGGCTTATGGTCTCTGCTTTCCATTAAGACCAATCTGACAGATTTGTTATATAACTTCTCTTTATCGATTTGGTTTGAGTTTAGTATTAGATTTGGGTTGAGTCTATACTTTATTTACATCTGTTTTATTTACTGAAGCAAAAGGAGCTGGGACTTGTGAACGGACCTGTGGAGATATTTGGAGATGTAATTTCAGTGAAATGAACTGATCCCATTGTCTTGTTGGTTTATTAAAGATAATCAGCTTCTGTCAGGAGCTTGTGGTTGTAGGAAAGCTTGTCAGATGCCAGAACCTGTCATAACTCCATGACGACAGTCCTATGAAGGACAATTACCTTAATTTTGTACTGTTTTGTATTTTGCAGCATTGTTGTCATCTCACGAGATTGCTTTGCTCCACTGTTTTGACATTTCAGACAATGCTGCTTTTTGGTGTCACATCACTCAACTGGAACACAAACCCAAATCCAGTCTGCAACATGTCCTTGCTCTTTTTCCAAAATGAATCATGTACTGCTTTTCAGAGCCTTTAAAAACATTCACATTTTTTAATCTATCAAGTCTTAGATCAAATATTTTTCAGAAGTGCTGGTGAAATACTGATTGTTTGTTACTTGATGCTTTATAGATATCATTGTGTGGCTCCAGCATGCAGGGACGAGGGAATTTGGAAATTTAACATCCAATATTTAAGCAGTTGGCCAACATTTTCTAATGTTATTGCCAGAAGAAAGGGGGTCTCTGACTAAGATGAACAAATGGATAATGCAGGCCTCTCATTATTAAAATCAGATGAAATCTCTGTGAGCAGATTTTGGGAGCCCGACGACAAACAGAGATTTGGCCTGATACTAGACACTAATAACAGAAAAACAGAAGGATTAAGAGTCTAGATTTACATGCCACTGAGAGGTTAGTCTGGTTCAAGAGTGGATGAATTTGGTTTAAAAGAAACTGTACTACGCACACAAATATTAAGTTGTTTTAGAATTCCTATAATTTTAGCTAAATTGTAAATTTTTCATACATTTCCAATCCTGTCCTTTTAATCCTGTCTATTCAATCATCTTCAGTAACAACTTTATTTTAATAACAGTTACAGTGGGTTTGAGGCACATCCCAGCTCAGGACCACACTCTGCCACCAGTTCTCTGGTGGGCATTCCCCCTTAACAGAGTTGATTTACTAGCAGTGTGCTTATACATTTAAAATGTTTGCTCTATTTAACTTTGAATAATGTGTATAGTCTTGGTATAGAAATTAGCACGGGGCACCAGTAAATGATTGATTCTTCAGTCAGAGCTCAGACTTTGATGGCAGTATATAACACTGCAACAGATCAGTGGATCTTCCGCACAGTCATAGTGGATGAGTTAGGAATTGGAGGCCCCAACAAAAACAACATTCTCATGCAAATGTGGACAGGCACACCAAGCTTTCTATCTGAAATTCTTTACCAAGGTCCACCTTTGACCAAATTTCCACTGGAGTGAAATGGCTAGTAGTATTTTATACTGCTTTTATCTGCCTTCTGATTCCACAGGGAGTGGGTGTATGTTGTATTTGTGGGTGAATGGTTACAATGGGCTGCTTTTCCAAAATGTAGTGCAGAGCTTTGACTAAAAATCTATAGACTCCCATAATTTAATCCAAAACCATTAATAATAATAGTATGGCGTCCATGCCCCTTTGCTGTTAAAACAGCTTTCATTCTTCTGAGCTTTCTCCTAGATTTTGGAACCTGACTGAATAACCTTTGGCTCTTTGTTGACATCTCAGAGTTTTCTGAGTTAATGTCAAGGTTCAGTGCAAGCCAGCCAAGTTCTCCATCAGAGATGCGAGACCATTTTTATGGACTTTAAGCAAAGTTGATAAACTGACTTGAGGTAAAAGCCTATGAATGTGTCCTACTGAGAGTCACAGAGGTGTTTAGTTTGTTTGTAATGGTTCCATGCCTGTATACTTATCAGTGTTATAAACTTGATAACAGTGAGTGTGTCTGAAGTAATAAAATCACTAATTAGAAGAGGTGTCTGCATACTTTTGGTCATATAGCATGTGTACAGCTTCATGAGTACATCACTGTAAAGGTTAATTATAGCAATTGTATATGATTTGTTTACTTTTTGGATGATACAACATTTCAGAAATCTAAAAAAAATATAAGACTCCACTTCCTACATGCAAGATGCTGTTTCTAGTTGACACTCCTGGCGATTCTACATTTTTTACACAAAATGACTGACCTATTGGAATAAACATATTTTGCCCCCCATTAACTGATGAAGTGAATGACAGACCAGAAGCACTACAGCAGACTTCACGATGGGTGAGAGGGCCACTCCTGTGCGTCTGCACATTTATAGACTGTTCAGCTCAACTCACCAAGGCAACACACAGAGCGGATGGTGAGATGGAACCCCCAAGAAGTGAGATCTTACTCGCCCCATCACCAGTTCACATATTTGTAGTGTGTGTGCTGTTACTCAGGTGAAAAACCCTCCTCCTCTTCACAGGTTGTTAAAAGGCCTAATGAACACTGTCAGACTGAAACCTTTTTGGGGGAGGTGGGATTTTTAGGCTACTTAAACCTCAATCCTTTTGAATAGAGGTGATTTAGCTTTGAGAGAGAATGTTCTACTTTCTCTTAAGGCTGAGTTTAAAACTTAGGGACAAATTTAAGAAAGTGAAATGACCACATGCATTGAATTAAACTTTAAATTCAAACTCATGCAACCTCCACACAGACAGAGTCCAAGCCGGGAATCAAACCGCGGATCTCTGGAGCTCTGGGGCGATAGTGCTGACCAATTGCAGAGCCGTGCCACCCATGTTTAACTGTTCTAAACTGAGATGGCAGGACTGATTTGTTGCATTAACATTTTTTTTAACATAACTTAAATGTATTTAGAGTAGACTGGATTAGGAGTAGCAAAAGTTGTCAATGAATGTAGTTGCAAGTTCTAGTTGAGAAGATATACTTGCAATATGTGGCTGTACAAGCCCAAATCAGAAAATGTTGGGACAGTATGGGAAATGCAAATAAAAAAAGTGTTTCTTGCATTCATTTTTTCTTTTATTTCATGCCAGACAGTATGAACCCTTGAAGATCTTTCATGTTTTGTCTAGTCAGCTTTATTTCATTTGTTATAAACATCCATGCCTGAAACGCATTCCAAACAAAGTTGTGACTGTAAAGCATATGCTGCCATTCCATCTCACACCACTTAAAAGATGTTTTGGTACTGATAATGCCAAGTGATGAAGTGTTTCAGGTGCTATTTTTCCCCATTCTTCCTGCAAACAAGATTCTAGAAACATTGTCTATTGGAAACAGGTCAGGTACGCTCTTTCCACAGTCATGCCTTTGTATTGTGTGCAGCATGTGGTTTTGCATTGTCCTGTTGAAAAATGCATGGACATCCCTAGGAAAGTTGTCTTGAAGGCAGCCTATGTTGCCATCACAGAAGTGTAAATGACTTTTGCCAAGGGCACTGACACAACCCCAAACCATGACGGACCCTGGCTTGTTGCTGATAACAGTCTGGATGGTCCCTATTGTCTTTGGTCTGGAACACAGTGTCCATTTCTTCCCAAAAAGTACTGATTTGTCTTTCAACAATACGTGTTCCCACTGTGTGATGGTTCATCCAAGATGCTGCCAAGCCCAGAGCAGTTGACGCCACTTCTGGACATGATTAACATTGTTTTTTTTCTTTGCCCAGTAACATTTTAAGTAGACTTTGTGAATGTTACTCTGTATTGTAGTGCTTGACAAAGGTTTGCCAAAGTAATTTCTTACCCATGTCATTCTATCAGCTATTGGTGAATGCAGGCTGTTGATGCAGTGCCTTCTGAGGCATTGATGATCACGGATGTTCAGTTTAGGTTTGTCCCCTTGCCCTTTAATGTGCTGAAATTCCTCCAGATTCCTTGAATGGTTTAATGATGTTATGCAGTGTAGAGGGAGAAATATGTAAATCCTTTCCAGTCTTTTTTGATGATTTGTTTTTCATCATTTCAGTACTTTTCTCATGCATTTGTTGATGAACTGAAATCCTCTACCAACCTTTGCTCCTTACTCAGATTTTGACATTACCAGTTTGAAATCACAAAAAAATGAGTTCCCATCCCACCTTTTTGGAATGTGTTGCAGGCCTGAAATGCAGGAATGGATGTATTTTAACAAATTAAAGAAGTTGGGTTCTTGGCTTCCTACTGTTTGCAATAAAATAAAAAGTAAATGTAAATGTAAGAAACACTGATATTTTTGTTTGTTTGTTTTTGTTTTTTAATTTTCCATATTGTCCCAACTTTTTTTGTTTTGGGGTTGTAGTAGCCAGGATCATTAAGTTATACATTCTTGTTTTGTATGTTTTCAGCTGAGTTATCAAGTTCAGACTTCTTTTTACCCATCATTTTTTGTTCCCAGTGAGTAATAAGTGAGGATTAGTTTGAACTTGCATGGCTTCATTTGAATGGAAAACAGATGGTCTAACTGAAATTATACACATACCTTCATAATACTTGGTGTCTGATAAACAAAAAACAAATTTACATGCTTAAGCTTTGGCACTACAGAGAGGTGTTTATCTGTTTTGCTCTGGCAGGCTGTTGTCTGTTGTCGTAATACAGTAGGATACAAGGGAACACTCTTTAGCTTGAGGCAGAACAGGCAGCCAGCTAAAGCATTTTCTTATGATTAGACCCTGCTAAACAGCCCAATCATTATAAGGCTGAAAATCCTTACGTTTGGTAATGGTGAATGAGAATTTATGTGGCACCGTGACTTTGTTTATTGGTTTGTGTTTACATGTTTAGGTAAAGATGAAGAAAATGTTTAGAAAACATTGTGTGTGGTTAATTGCCTGTATTTGAAGTAAATGTGTTTCTAAGAAAAGACAACACATCCAAACACATTTTGTTAATATCCTCTAGGATCTAGAACATCATTCATAAAGCCCAGCTCTCAGATATTCAGTGGGGTTTAGTCCAGGGGTCTGGGGTAGCTATGTCAAAAGCCTGATGCTGCTGATTCTTTTATTCAATCATTATGTGTGAATGTATGTTTTTTCTACCATTCTGCTGGAAAATCAAGACACAACCAGTTGTAGCTTCTTGGTATAGGAAGCCAGATTGTCATTTAAGATATTCAAGCAATTCATTTAATTTAATTTTCTTCATAATATTTCATTTCACCCAATTTCACTGCTTAAACAATTTTTGTAACACTGTTTACTCAGTGACAATAAACCTACTCTATTCTATTCTATTCTATTTTCTCTAAAATGTTAGTCTGTCTGTTATTTTAAATATTATATTTTTAAATATGTCTCTATTATTAATACTATTACTATGAACTTATTAATTAGATAACTAATTAGCTCTTACATCTAACATTAAGCTGCCCAAGGGGGATGGGTACCTTTTGGAGTCTTGGGCCTCACAAGAGTCTTGCATCTGTCTCAAAGTGCGCCCCCTGCAGGGTTGCAGGTTGACGTTTACGCTATTCATTTATTCATTCACTTTTTTAGCCGCTTAATCATACTGTTCATATTCCTGTTGCTCTGTCCAGTGACTAAAAATATATGAAATGTCTTGAATATTCTGGTTTCATGTTAACCGATGTGCAAATTATGTAGAAGAAACATCACAATAGTCACGAGGAAACAGAATTCTTAAATTTTACGTAACATGCCCATAATTGACTATTACGGGTAAATTAAGGACCATACATCTGATTTAAAAGGTAGCCTACATTCACTTTTTTTCCTTAAACTGTACAAAAACGTCGACTTCTTTGTGAACTGAAATTGAAAACAAAGTAAACACATGGCTACATAATTTCAATGTAAATTACGGTTTGTTTTACGAAATCCCTGGGACAATTTCATTCTTCTGTAACTACTTTATTCTGCTTAAAGGTTTTCGTTACTTTTCTTGACTGAAGTCTCTGAAATTACCTCAGCAGGGTTATTTCACAACCTAACCGCGTTCTTGTTCTTGTGTGGTCTGTAGATGGAGCCACGGTCATCGTTTTGTGTTTCTGACGGGTATGTTTGAAATCCACAGGGTGGCAGTATATGTACATTGTGCGTAGGGAAACTTGTCTAGGTTTTAACATCAGAATTAGAAATGTTCATTAAAATCCGCTTCTTGCAGACCCACGTTTCAGCTCATTTTCAAGCGATTTGCACTATTACATTATAACAGTAGTTATTTTAAGTTTCAAATATAGCACAATGATCATTCAGAGCTTAAACTTAAGTAGACACCTGGGGCAAAATATTTATTCACCACCAATCGTTTATTTTTATCATTTAGCTTCCATTTGAAAACATCAAATAGAGAATAAAATGTCAAAAAACAAAAACGCCTTTTATTTTTGGGGTTTATAATATCTGTGTGGATGCTGGGGATGGAAAATGATCCATGCTGTACGTTTCACCAGGGACTTATATAACTATGTCCAAAATTTGGAACAGATACATTATAGTATGCACAGCTTGCATCTAATAAATGTCCATAACCTCTAAAAATACAAATAAAAAGAAGCCTGACACATGAATCAAGAGGTTGCAAGTTTTTTTTATGTCTTCTGGAATAGAACAAAAATAAGTCACATTTCGGAGTTATTTCATTATTTCTCTGAATAAATTGGCCTGAATACAACTCTGGCTCTCAGGCAGCTGTGTAATCTGACGTTTTCACAACTCCCGCCCTCTCAGCAAACACACAGAAGGACATGTGACACCTCATTGGAAAGAGCTATTTGTGTACTATTGGCTGACAGAGGTGTCAATCACTCGAGAACCTCACAGGAAACGCTACCGGCTGATCTGCCTGGATACCCGCTAGAGGGCGTTTCTGCGGCAAGAGGTTTTGGTTTTGTACAGGACAGCCATTTATAAGTACTTCGTCGGTAACTTGCATGAAGTAATTTATTTAGCCAGTTTTACAGAACTCTGTTTCTAGAATTATGTGTGAAATATGTAACGTTGACCGCCCAGAGAGAATGTTGTCTCCTTTATACAGCCGGAGGTGTGTGTGATTCATTTCTCTGCAGCCAACAATAATAATTGGTTGGCACCCTCTTTAGATGACATTTCTTTCGCCCCGGTGTTAGTCCCTGAGCGGTCATGCTGTCAGTTACATTTTCATGCACCCACTGAGGAAGCCTGGAAATGATTTGCCACAGAACATTTTGTTTCTGTGTTGGCTTCAAGTGCATGTGCTTCATTAGACACATTGTATCAGGTTGTCAGTAGAGATTTCAGGCTTTGTCTGCCAATTTTTTCTGATTGTCGTAATGAGTCTTGTTTTTAAACCTCAGGACAAATCTGCATCTTACAAATTATAATTCTATTTTCAATAATTAAAAATTAGAGTAGATAAATACACAAATACACAAATTCATCTTCAACAGCAGAGAGTTTCTCAGAAATCTGACACATGTTTTCACAATCCCTATTAATACCCACTCTCAGCGGCTTCTGTCTAGTCCATTCTCCATCTCTCTATGTCTCACTCTCTCTCCTTCCCCACCCCACACTTTTCACACACACCTAAGTCACAATGTGCAAAATAATGTGCAGTCATAGTGCTGACATTGACTATAGTTTTTCCAGCAGTCTGGAATGGCTAAACACTGCCAGTTGGATAATACTTTTGATTCTCTGTTAGAAAGTCTCTGTGAACCCAAGCATATGAGGTGTAGACATACTTCAAACATGTACAGCAGTAGTGTGCTGTATGCTATGTTACAGTGGGGCAAAAAAGTATTTAGTCAGTCAAGTCAAGTCAAGTCACATTTATTTATATAGCGCTTTTGACAATGGAGCATTGTCTCAAAGCAACTTTACAAGTTTAGATTATCTCCTAATAACTACGTCCAATCCCAAATTGAGAAAGCCTAGGGTGACAGTGGCAAGGAAAAACTCCCTGACTATTGTAGGAAGAAACCTTGGGAGGACTAAGACTCAAAAAGGGGCCCAACCTCCTTGGGCGGCGTAGATGATAAATCTAAGAACGAAACTAAAGTCATGGAGTCAAAGTTCGAATAAAATGTGAAATATGCACATTGGCATTAAGTGGCCCGGGTATGGTGAGACTGGAGCTGATGACAGAAGCAGCTTGAGTGAAGCTGCAGCGGATGAACATCATGTGTGGGGCTGGAACTGGTACCGGAACACAGCTCGGAGAGAAAACAGAAAATGTAATTAGGTATTGATTAAGAGCACAGTGTCTATTTACAATCACTGATGGCACGTGTAGCATGAGACCCCGGCAGCATTAGGTATAGCAGCATAGCTAGAAAGAGGAGAACTGGTAGGGAGCACAGCCGTGAGACCAATCGGCAACCCCCACAGGGAGGCAGAAGACAGCAACCCAATGTCTACTGATCACCATTAAGACTCTGGGACTATGAAACCACCAGCTCTGCCCTTAGTCTAAGGCAAAGATGCATGGAGTCAAGCACTCAAGAGGACTGAAGCCCAGTTCAGCCAGACCGCCCACCCGACACTCCTGGGCTAACGGACCAAGGCAGGCAGGCCAGACATTTGGACTCCAGACTCCGGCCCAGTGACACCAAGCCATGCATCCCGGTCCTAAATATAGTCAAAAGCCTGCGCAAAATAGGTTTGTCTTTAGCCTAGACTTAAACTTTTGGAGAGTGTGTCTGAGTCTCGAACTAAAGTGGGAATTTTATTCCATAGTTGGGGGGGCCATGTAATGAGAAAGTCTTTCTCCATGCTGTGACGACTTTTTAATTCTAGGAACTAAAAGAAGTCCTGCAACCCTGTGACTACGTAAGTAGACGAGTGGATTGTAAGACTCTAAGAGTTCACTCAGATAATGTGGGGGCCAGGCCATGTAGAGCTTTATAAGTTATAAGAAGTATTTTGTAGAATCAATGAGGAATTGGACTGGTAACCAGTGTAGTGATGACTAGAACAGAGTGATATGATCAAATTTTCTAGTTCGAGTTAGCACTGGGGCGGCTACATTCTGAACCAGCTGAAGTTTTATTTATAGATTTTACTAGAGCATCCATTAAATAAGGCGTTACAGTCAATTCAAACCTTGAGGTTATATAAACACATGAACAAGTTTCTCTTGCATCATTAAAAGAAGAGGCATATTTCTAAGTTTTAGCGATATTACGTTAATTGAAAGCAAAGCAGTCAGCCACTGCCTTGTGCAAGTTTCTCCTACTTAGAAAAGATGAGACAGGTCTGTAATTTTTCATCATAGGGTACACTTCAAACTATGAGAGACAAAATGAGGAAAAAAAAAATCCAGGAAAAGGACATGACATGTAGGATTTTTTTACCAAAAGAATTTAATTGTAAATTATGGTGTGAAAATTAAGTATTTGCTCAATAACAAAAGTTCAACTCAGTACCTTGTAATTATAACCTTTGTTGGCAATGACAGAGGTCAAACGTTCTTGTAGTATGTTCACCAGGTTGGCAGCACAACACTGTAGCTGGTATTTTGGCCCCATTCCTCCATGCAGATCTCCTCTAGAGGGGCGGCAGTGATGTTTTTGGGGCTGTTGCTGCTAGGCAACATGGATTTTCAACTCCCTCCACAAATTTTCTATGGCGGTTGAGGTCTGGAGACTGGCTAGGCCACTCCAGGACTTTGAAATGCTTTTTCCGGAGCCACTCCTTTGTTGCCCGAGCGGTATGTTTGGGATCATTTTCATGCTGGAAGACCCAGCCACGTTCCATCTTCAGTGCTCTCACTGATGGAAGGAGGTTTTGGCTGAAAATCTCACGATACATGGCCCCGTTCATTCTTCCCTTAACACGGATCAGTTGTTCTGTCCCCTTTGCAGAAAAACAGCCCCAAAGCATGATAGGACTGTGGTTGCCTAGTGGTTAAGGTACTGGACTCCAGGGTTCCAGGGTTCAAATCCCATCTCTGCCAAGCTGCCACTGTTGGGTCCTTGAGCAAGGCCCTTAACCAACAATTGCTTGGATTGTAAGATTGTATCAATTGGAAGTCGCTCTGGATAAGGGCGTCTGCTAAATGCTGTAAATGTAAATGTAAATGTAAATGTTTCCACCCCCATGCTTCACAGTAGGTATGATGTTCTTGGGATGCAACTCAGAGTTCTTCTTCCTCCAAACAGTTGAGGTTTTACCAAAAAGTTCTATTTTTGTTTCATCTGACCACATGATATTCTCCCAATTCTCTTCTGGATCATCCATATGCTCTCTGGCAAACTTCAGACGGGCCTGGACATGTACTGGTTTAAGCGGGGGACACACTTGGCACTGCAGGATCTGAGTCTGAGCCTGGTGCAGGTCTACAATTTTCTTCCTGTGGTCCTTCAACAGCTCTTTGGTCTTGGCCATGGTTGAGTTTGGAGTCCGACTATTTAATACAGGTAACAAGTGGAGGACAGAAGAGCTTCTTAAAGAAAAGGTTACAGGTCTGTGAGAGTCAGAGATGTTGCGTGTTTGTGGGTGACCAAATACTTATTTTACACTGTGATTTAAAATTAAATTCTTTAAAAATCCTACAATGTGATTTCCTGGATTATTTTTCTCATTTTGTCTCTCATAGTTGAAGTGTATTTATGATGAAAATTACAGACCTCTCTCATCTTTCTAAGCAGGAGAACTTGCACAATCAGTGGCTGACTAAATACTTTTTTGCCCCACTGTATACATAATGGGATCATTAAAAGGCAAAACAGGGCCTTAGTCACGTATCATTTTGCCACGTGATGCATAAAATCTGCTAGAATCCTGGTTTATACAGGAATCCAGGTTTAACAGCTTCAACCTCTCTTACCAACTATATACTAGGCCAATATAGCAATACAGGTACTCCCCCTTTTACAATGATATTTCGATTTTACAATGAGACTTCAATAACACACATAAATATACATTCAGCAGAAACCGTACTTGAATTTGTTTTCAGTTTTTCTCTGGGCATGTGATACACAGTATGATACTCTCCTGCACTCTCCCGTGCTAAATTACGAAGTTGGCAGTGCGTGATGTAGGGAGTCGTGGCGGGAGTGATGAGCGCTGGTAAATGTAGTGAGGAAAAGCCGTGGTTGTGACAATAATAATTTTTATTTTTCACTTTTAATACATTATTCAATAAATTACATGAGATATTCAACATATTATTATAAAATAAGCTTAATGTTGATGATTTTGATCAACTGTAAAACTCGGTTTAAGATCTATTCAACTTATGATGGAATAGTCGGAATGTAACCCCATTGTAAATAGGAGACTGCCTTTATAGAAATATACATAACATTTGACCTAGACCAGCTTGTACCAGAATTTGTAACATTTGTTACATATTAAAGAAGAAGCACATTCCCACCACATGGCTTGAAAAAACATTCTAAGATTTTAATCTTTTGTACGTTAGCCCCAGGGTATCCGCTGAAATTCCTGAAATGTTTTTTTTATTTTATTTACTTCAGGAAAAAGAGGTGAGGAGTAGAGAAAGTGATGAGATGATTCATGATGCATGAACAGCTTTCTTGTAAATGTAGCGGATGGAGGTGGCATTCTTTGGTTCGAAATTTTATGGACAGATGAGCCAACTTATTCAGCTGTGTCTGCAGGGAGTCTGTCCATTGTGCTTGGGTGCTCAGTGGCCTTTTTTCTGAACTGGAGCTTTTGATTCAGTGGTACCATTATGAGACACTCGACATAATAGCTAATTCATCACAGTTGATGTGAATGACCATGATCCTACAAGACATTTAGCATAGGTTGTTGGTGCTGAATGCATACTTGCATATTCTGCTCTCACATTGTCTAAAACCCCTTTATCTTTTAAAATTAATTAGAAAAAGATGATGTGTAAAGTTTTTAGATGACAGGATGGAGTCTAATTGTGTTTTTCCAGTTGTAATAAAAGATTGGATCTATTGATTTTCTACATGTGGCCTGTTATTCTAGCAGTTTTTTATGAATTTGAAATTTTTGCATCACTTGTTATTGGTGGCTTTTAAAACAGAAGAAAGCACATATGTTCACATATGATTACTTATTTTAACTGGGACGCTTATATCCCTCCAGCAGCAATACAGATGGTTGTATTGCTTAATACAAAGCTGATTTTCATAATATCGCATCTTGTTATTTTAACTTTTTAAATATTGTAAATAAATGGTAAGACTTTTTGCGCTGACCTAGAGATCTCAGTCATGTTCCTGACTCCTGATTTACTTTGAGAGGTTGACCAATCTTTATAAGAGAAGCTATGCTTCAGGGCAGGACAAAGAAGGCACAGCTCCGAAGCACACAAAACAGGCTTACTAAAAACCAGAAGGAAAGGAAAAAGACCCAGATCACTCACAAAAGGGGAACAGAACACCAGTGGGAACAGGGCTAGAAAAGTGGAGGTGAGAAAGGAAAGCTCAGGAGGATGGGAGAGAAATATGCTGAGTACAGGACACGGACAGACTCTTGGGCAGTGGCCAGGGCATCTAAGGCCATCGGATATTCTAGGGAATCCATATACGGGTACAGTCCGCTGGCCCATTGTTCTAGGGCCAGAAACTCTTTGAGACCGTAGGATCAGCTGCCAGAGCTACTGGAGAAGTGGCAGAAGCCGTAGAGGCCACAGCTGGCAATGCTGGAGTCACACGGCCCCATGCGGTGACACAGGAGTTGAAGGAGCCATAGACAGCAGCACAGGGGCCTCAGGGGCTGTGGATAGCATTGCTGGGGCCTCAGAGGATACAGATGGTGACACTGGATCAGCAGATGGTGGATGCCTGGATGATGGGGTAGTCAGGGGCCATTACCCATGACTCAGGAGCTGAAACTAGAACTGGTGTTGTTATTGGCACTGTGACTTGGATTCGCAGTGACTTGGACAGAAACATGCACCTGGAAAGGACCTGGAATTGAGACTTGTGCCATGATGTTTCTGGGTCTGGAGACGAAGAAGCCAGATCTGGAGTCAGAGGAGCTGTCTGTCAGTAACCTCAGAACCTTAGTGGCTGCAGGGTCATGAGCGCCATGGGCCACCATAGCTGTGTCATGAGCATCAGGGTCTGCCGTGGCTGTGTAATGAGCGTCAGATGCTGCTGGGGCGATGTCCGGAGCATCAGTCAAGTCAAGTCAAGTCAGATTTATTTATATAGCGCTTTTTACAATGGAGCATTGTCTCAAAGCAACTTTACAAGTTTAGATTATCTCCTAATAACTACGTCCAATCCCAAATTGAGCAAGCCCAGGGCGACAGTGGCAAGGAAAAACTCCCTAGTTCTAGGAAGAAACCTTTGGAGGACCAAGACTCAAAAAGGGACCCAACCTCCTTGGGCGGCGTAGATGATAAATCTAAGAGCGAACTAAAGTCATGGAGTAATAGTTCGAATAGAATGTGAAGTATGCACATCTATATTAAGTGACCCAGGTATGATGATAAATATAAGAGCGAAACTAAAGTCATGGAGTCAAAGTTCGAATAAAATGTGAAGTATTCACATCGACATTAAGTGGCCCGGGTATGATGATAAATCGAAGAGCGAAACTAAAGTCATGGAGTCATGGTCGAATAAAATGTGAATTATGCACAGTGGAGCTCCATCAGATGAACATCATGTGTGGGGCCGGAACTGCCGGAACACAGAGCTCGGAGAGAAAAACAAAAAATGTAATTTAGTTTATTGATTAAGAGCACAGTGTTTATTAACAGATCACTGATGCCATGTCAATCACTGATGCCAAGTGTAGCATAACTGCCCCGACCCCGGCAGCATCGTAGCTATAGCAGCATAGCTAGAAAGCTAGAAAGAGGAGAAACGGTAGGAAAACACAGCCAAGAGGATCACATGAGACATTGCCAACCCCACGGGAGGCAGAAGACAGCAACTCAATGTTTCTGATCACCATAAGACTCTTTGACTATGAACCCCCAGCTCTGCCCTTAGTCTAAGGCAAGGATGCACGAGTCAAGATCACGAGGACCGAAGCCCAGTTCAGCCAGACTGACCACTCGACACTCCCGGCTAACGGACAAGGCATGCAGGCCAGACATGACTCCAGACTCCAGCCCCAGTGACCCAAGCCATGCATCCTGGTCTAAATCTAGAGAAAAGCCTGTGTAAATAAGTATGTATTTAGCCTAGACCTAAAAATTTGGAAAGTGTCTGAGTCTTGAACGAAAGTGGGAAGTTTATTCCACAGTTGGGGGGCCATGTATGAGAAAGCCTTTCCCCCTGCTGTGACTTTTTTAATTCTAGGAACTAAAAGAAGTCCTGCACGCTGTGAATGAAGTAGACGAGTTGGATTGTAAAACTCTAAGAGTTCACTCAGGTAATGTGGGGCCAGGCCATGTAGAGCTTTATAAGTTATAAGAAGTATTTTGTAATCTATGCGGAATTTGACTGGTAACCAGTGTAGTGATGATAGAATAGTAGTGATGTGATCAAATTTTCTAGTTCGAGTTAGCACCCAGGCAGCTGCATTTTGAACTAACTGAAGTTTATTTATAGATTTACTTGAGCATCCAGTAAGTAACAGTAATCCAACCTTGAGGTTATAAACGCATGAACAAGTTTCTCTGCATCATTAAAAGAGAGGATATTTCTAAGTTTAGCGATATTACATAATTGAAAAATAGCAATTCGAGTGATGCTGCTAATGTGCGCATCAAAGGAGAGATCTGAATCAAATGTGACCTCTAAGTTTTTTACAGACGAACTGGGCAATACTGGACAGCCATCTAGATTTAGGATAGATGTAGCTAACCTGTCTCTCACAGCCTTGGGTCCCACTAATAGCACCTCAGTTTTATCTGAGTTAAGTAAGAGAAAATTAAATAACATCCAATCTTTTATTTCCTAAAAGATGCCTCAATCAGGTGCCTCAATCAGTGAGACAAGAACCTTAAGCGGTGAGCTGGGATTTACTGGGTGGTTCATTGTGGGAAACAATGTTGGGACTGACTGCTTCCGTGTCAGAGTTTGTGTGAAACACAGTTCATGAATATAGTCTACAGGGTACTCATCATCTGACGAGTTTAACCACATGCTTTAAAGAATGTGGTGCAGATTTGTAACAACAGGAGCTTCCACTACACTCGGATATGACCGAGGCAATAATCCGCCCCGAATGTCTCTCAAAGCAGAGCTTATGAAGAGCACTCCACAGCTGAGTTCAAGCTCCATTCCATCAGCTGTGGAGCTCCCGGATTGGTCCTTGAATGTCATATGACTGTCCAGAAAGCTGTGAGCAGCGTTGCTCAGTTCACTCACCGCAGAGATGAGCAGAAGGGAAAACGGTGTTTTGAGGCGAGGCGTGACAGTATCCCCCTCAAGGAGTTCAAGATGTCCCCTAGGATGCACTGCGGTCTCTGGGGGTTTTCTCTTGGGACGACACCTGGGAAGGATCTGGTTTCCGTCATGCTGTTGGTGAGCAGGGTTGAAATCGTGCTGCTGGAGAGCAAGGTTGCCATCGACTTGCTACTGGCAAGCAAGTAACACCTCAGGATTGGGCGCAGTCGTGATTGTCACTGGAACGAGAGTTCCCCTGTCGAACTCAGGAAAGGGAGTCCCCCTGTCGGACTCTAAAATGGGAGTCCCCCTGTCGGACATGAGCGTCGCCTATGCAACCAACTCAGACATGAAAGTTGCCCTCTTGACTGGGTTGATAACAGAAGTCGCTCTTGCGACTGACTCTGGAGTGTGGGTCACCATCGTGGCCAACTTTTGGGCTGCTGGACAGACTTGGGCACAGACTCAGGTACACATGTCTTCTGGGTAGACTCGGAAAGGACGTCCTTTGAGCAGACTCTGGAACGACATCTTCAGAATGGTCCCTTGCACTGATGTCTCCTGGACGGACCCTGGACCAGACGTCCTCTAAGTAGACTCTAGAACAGACATCTGCAGAACAGTCCCTTGTACTGACATCCGCGGGAGAGGCACTGGAACAGACGTCCTCTGGACGGGACCCTGAAGTGACAACCTCTGGATGAGCTCTGGATCAGACGTCTTCAGGACAGAACCCATTAGTAAAGCCCTAGGAAAGAATCCTTTACCCCATTCAGCAAGAAATAGTTTAAGATACTGTTTGACATGAGAAATTATTTGTGTGATTAGCTTATATAGCAGGGTGATGATATGCGTTTTTTTCCCTAGACATTACCTTGTTTGGGACAAGGATTTCTACATTGCTTAAACATCTCAGGGATCTGGCTTTAATTTAATTGTTGACCGTTACATTCTACAGTCCCTATATACTGTATGTGTGTCTCTGCATTGCTTTGGGACTTTTCATTAGGTCTTGCAAGTAATCTGCTTCTCAGTCATTACCATTGTGTGTGTAAAGAACCACACTACAGAGGCAGGGAGAGTGCTGTGCTTTTTGAAACTACACATGGGGACATCAGGAAGACTAGTGAAATTTAACTTTTTATTTTTGTCAACTGATTTTTTTGTGTTTTCTTGTTTTCTATGGCCATGAATGGAGACAATGTTATTGAGCAAAATCAGTAAAAGGTAAGCTCATTCTGTTTATTTATTTATTTATTTTTTGTATGGACATGTAAAAAGGAACAAGGTTACCTGAACATATATTGTACAATATATGCTATGAAGACATTTGTTAGTAGTCTTGTTAACTGTTCTGTCGTGTTCTGGTCAGTTCTGGCCAATTTGGTATTTTCCTCGTTTGACTTTGACTGGCAAAAGGCTTCATGAGGGATGACAGAGAGTTAATAGACTAAATGTTTTTGTATTAAAGTTACTGTCAGTGAGGTACTTGAACTTCCAGTTCAAGTTCCCTATGCCACCCTCCTGTCCTCTGTGTTCTCCTTTTAGAAAACCAAAAGCATCCCCATTATATAAGCAGATTCCATTTATGCTAAGTCAGTGAGGTGCTTGAGTAACCTTGTCAGACTGTTCCCTCCCCAACAGAGAAATAATACTGTATTATACCACAAGTAAGAATGTATGTCCTAATCTGATACAAGGAGAAATACAGTTTTTGGCACCCTTGGTAAAGATGGATTAAAAAAATGCCTTCGAAATGACACCTTCATAAATCTGGAAGCAGCTTTAAAAATGATTCATGTGGATAAAAGTGCCCATATCCAAGCAGAGAAGATATTCAGAAAGTCTGGTTTTCCTCTAAAGACCTTCTGAACCTTATACATGGGCTATATGAAGCACTATGAGATTTCAAATGAACATTTCTTGGCTGTTTCTGCCAAGAAATTACACCTGCAGTACAATGATCCAAAACATACGCCCAAATACACAGAAAGTGGTTCAATGGCCACAGAGTCAAGATTTTGTCATGATCATTCCATTACCCTGACTTAAACCCTATTGAAAACCTGTGGGCTGTGTTGAAGACAGGATTCCACAAGATTCCATGCTCAGTCGCTTATACTTCTGTGTTACAGTACATATATAACATGTAATGAATCTATAACATATAATGTCTTGATAGTCATAATAAACAGATCTTTTACTTTATGAACTCTATGGTGTTTGTGCAACATTCAACTGGCATAATGCATGATGTCATAGAACGTATTGTGGACAATAACTGTGCATGTGCCCTACGGACGCACCACTTACGAGTACATGTGATAGTCGGAGCGACCTCACCTATATGAGTCATGAAAAAGACAGGAAAATAAAATTAAGACCTGCATCTAAAATGACATCTGCCAACAATGAGGGAGAAGGGTTTTTACAAACAACAATGTAGAAAACAACAATCCCTGTTTGAAAATAAAGAGAAAATAAAGAGAATCAGCAAATCTCCCCTCAACTTTCCCTTATAAGCTCTGCTTATAATCTTTCCTCAGCTGTCTGTCACTTTCACAACTCTCTTTTCACCTCAGACCCTCAACTTAGTTTTTCTATCCATTTTAACTCTCTTTCCCGTTTGTCAAACTTTTCTTTATTTCCTCTAACTTTAACTCATTTCACTATTTCAAACTGTTTGTGAATTTTCAAGAGCACAGAGCAGGACAATTATCTGTCACTGTCCATTTCTTTAAAGAACTAAAGAACCATGTTGTTGAGCCTTATAAGCCTTGGCAGGCAGCTGAAACTCTTCTAGGGTTGCTGATGACAGGCGGTACTGCAGGGTTGACGTGATCTGCACCTCGTCAATCCAGAGGTGCAGCTCAACCCCTTATAAGAGGATCTAGGACCCTGGAGACTCTTGAGAGATTCTGTATTGAGGAGTGCCTCAGTGTTTCAGACTCGCATCTCAACTCGCAACTAGTTCAATTAAAAGTTAAATGTCTAATATTTTCATTGCGATATTAAGCTAATTAGTCACAGAAACATTTAAGAAATGTTTATGTGATGAAGGGTGTCAAAATATATGGACATCTACTAGTCTATGTGCAAACAGTGATACCTGTGAAATAGATTGTTATTAGTAACTGTGTTAAACAACCCTTTATTGTTAGAACCCCCGCTTTCGACACTAGAGGGCGGCGTCGACTCGTCGATTGCACCAAGCCCAGACCCAGGCATATGCGCTGTCTGTGCTCGGCGTCCACGCCCCCCATCCACGGGAATCAGGAGCACCTGCCACTTGACTTTAAATAACCGCTCTGAGCGGCGGCCGGCGCAGCACTGTCGCCTTAGGCTACGTTTCGTTTAGCCGTCTTTACTCGTGCGCTTCATGGATCCTTTCTTCTCCCGTTAGGGCTACAGGTACAGGTGGTCCCAAAAAGGGAAGCTCGAGGTAACCGGTAGGGTCTAATGATTAGGCCAGGGAACGTTTTCCCCGCTCTGTTTCGGCTTAACGCTTTGTTCGGCCGTGTCGCTTCTTTGACGCCAGCGTCTGTGTTTCAAGAATTTTATGCCTTCCCTTACGAGCCCTTTTTGTCGCCTTGCTTTGGTTTTTGAATCTGATTTCCGCAGTTCCTGTGTTTGCCGTTCTCTTAGCATTGGTAGCGCGTTCACCTAGGAACGTGCGGATCTCCGGTTTGATCCCAGCCATAAACACATCAGCTTGCACCCTGGTTCTCCCTGCCATGACCAGCAGGATGGGCTTACCTTTTCCCCTATACTCCTCCTTCCCTTTATCCCCTGTATTTTTGAGGCCTCAGGGAGGGTTCCTGTGCTTGGGTCCTCGTCTCCTTTTTGTCCTTCGGTGCCATCCCCGTACCGTAACATTATAGCCATGTTCTCACTTTCTATCTCTGCCTGCTTGAATATATCTATTCCCTTACATGGAGTGGGATTATGCACACCCCCCTGCTGACGTCAGGTCAGTTGAGATTAAACCAGACGTGAGCAATTGCTTTTGGCTGTTCTGTAAATTTTCCCCAGATCTCTTGGAGTGGAAGCTAGCACAGCTGCTTAAGCTGCCACCACCAGCACCTGTGTCTGGATCCCCACTCAAACACACATTCACAGTGTTGATCTCACCCATTATGACATCATGGGAGAGACTGTAGATGACTGAGGCAATGCAGATAGATTGCTAGTTTGTACCAGTTGGTACATCACACAGAAGCTGCGTGATGCTGGTGAAAGCATTTGAAAACACTCGTCTCTGATAAGATTTCATAAAGTGTGATGAAGTGTGGAGTTGGTGAGATGCACACCATCTTCTCTTTTAAGGGCTATCTCGCTACACTGAGGGTTGCAATTTTGTCATGATTTTATTTTACTTTCCGGATTGTGAACAGTTGTGGGCAAAATTTGAAACAAAAAAAAAAAATGTCAAGTCAGATTTATTTATATAGCGATTTTTACAATGGAGCATTGTCTCAAAGCAACTTTACAGTTTTAGATTATCTTCTAATATCTACGTCCAATCCCAAATTGAGCAAGCCTAGGGTGACAGTGGCAAGGAAAAACTCCCTAAGTGTTATGAAGAAGAAACCTTGGGAGGACCAAGACTCAAAAAGGGACCCAACCTCCTTGAGTGGCGTAGATGATAAATGTAAGAATGAAACTAATTTATCTAAACTAATAAGTCATGGAGTCATAGTTCAAATAAAATCTAAAATATACACATTGGCATTAAGTAGTTCGATACACAGAGTCACTCCAGGATCTTGAGTCTAAGCAGGAAAGTCCTTGGCGGCACTTCGTCCCCAGATAACCGGAGGAGGGAGAGAGTTACTGCCCTCTGGTGGCCCGGGTATGGTGGTACTGGAGCTGATGACAGAAGCAGCTTGAGTGAAGCTGAAGCGG
The DNA here is from genome assembly GCA_025084515.1 of Ancistrus triradiatus. Classification (NCBI taxonomy): domain Eukaryota; kingdom Metazoa; phylum Chordata; class Actinopteri; order Siluriformes; family Loricariidae; genus Ancistrus; species Ancistrus triradiatus. The sequence continues at coordinate 177,831 of JAJAGP010001159.1, forward strand.
ATGAACATCATGTGTTCATACACACATGAAAAAAAGTTAAACTTTAACTTTGACAACCACTTTATGTTTGTAAGGGTAACAAATATATTTGGATATATTTTTCTAAGCAGAAGGGAGTATTCAGAATAAACAGACGTAGCTATACATAGAGATTAAATAGAATTGTAAAGGGCCAAACTCTGACTTCAAGAATTAATTAATTAATTAAAAATATTTTCTGGCAAGGAAGGGTGCTATAACATGACATGAAATGGCCTTTACTCTAATTCCTGTCTGCTTAGGAGGCCGTGTTTTTTAGTGATTCCAGCTAAAAATGCTATGGGGTTAAACACTTTACTGGGCATTCAATTTCAGTTAATCAACACATTAATTTCCATGCTCCTTGCATACTGAGAAACGTGCATCTGTGTGCGTCTGTGCGTGTCTGTGTGCATCTGTGTGCGACTGTGCGTGTCTGTGTGCATCTGTGTGTGTATGTGCGTGTCTGTGTGCGTCTGTATGTGCGCAAAGCATTGCACTTCAGTTGGGTGTGGGTTATAGGTCGTGTCACCTCTCCCATTCCAAGGTCTTCCAAGTAAAACAGATGACCTACTGCTTTTATAGGATTCTTAGAAGCAGCTAGAGGCAGACGTTTGTAGGATCCTACATCCTACATATCATCCTTCATATCTACAATAGTGCCATTTAAATATGTTAGAAGCAATGCTGCCACATTATAATGCTATTCTTTCAGCAACAATCTTCAAATTTAAACTTCAAATAACATTAAGCACAATCAAGCTCTGAAAATCTGTTATCTCTTAACATTTTTTTAACTAGAACATGTCTTGAATAGAAAATGTTTTTATAAAATAAGCTTAATACAATAATACACAGTATTATTTTCTTAATTTCTGAATTTAATCCCCCTATATTGTATACGGAATGAAGTTGACCAGTTGACTTCATGTCCTCTCTGTACAGAAAGCAAGTGATATTATCACTTACAGTGCCCACTGAGAATGTGATTTTTACTTTTTTATAAGACAAGATTTTTATTTGATATTCATGTTTTATTAAATCCCAGCATGCAGTATTTTACCTCTTAAAAATTGTAGCAATTCATAAATCATTGATTTGTGCTATAGCCGTTTATGAGTTATGACTTCTGACTCGTTCACTGTGACTTGGAAGTGATATCCTTTACCACCTGCGCAATCTGCTTTCAATTAGGAAAAGTAACATGTTCATTAAGTCCACTCCCTCAAATAATTTTCCTTTCAGTAGACTCTGTCATAATTACGTGAAAGCATTACATACTCTGTGAATGACATAATACATTCAATATCTTTGTTTTGGACAGAATTTCAGTGTTGTAATACTATTAAAGTGTTAATGATATTATAATGTAACAGTACATAGGCCATCGAATCTGCTGTTTTGTTTTTCATTTTGTTTACACTGAACTAATGCAAGTAATGCAATAAAATGTAAAAAGATTAGGCATGTTATCAGGAACCTATTCATCAAGTGGAAAACCTTGTGTAAACAGTGATTTTGGCAAACGGGTAGGCATCTGGCTGTTTAGACAGCTTTAAAAACTTCAGTGGTAAAGTGTTTGACAAATGTTCTGTCTTCATATAACCTACCGTGCTGTTTTCCTTACTAATGGTATAAAGTACTTTGTTCGAAGAGTATTCAATAAGTGACTGTGTATGGGTGTGTAAAAGAGAGTAAAGAGTGACTCCTCTAAAGTTTTAAGAGTCAAGAAGCTAGTCTTTAATTATTACCCTATTACTCACTTTGTCTTTACTAATAATGCTTGATAAGATTGGAGAATACAGAATCTGAGAATATTTCCAGAATCCCCAGAGTCCTGGATCCTCTTTTGTGGACTCTCCTCTTCAGATTACTCAAATGTTTTCAACTGGGTGTGGGTCAGAGTAATAGGGTGGCCATGCCAAAATCATGATTCTGTGATCTTTGAAACATTTTGGTGTGGACTTGGATCACACATGTTTTGGGTCAGTGTCCTGCTGAAAGATCCAACAATGGACTAGTTGTATCTTCTTGGAAGAGGGACAATTTTTCAAATTAAAATCTCCTAGTATTTCATGGAATACAAGATTCCTACAAAGGCTCCCAGCTCCACAGTATCACACATCCTCCACTACATGTAACAGTGAGATTAGGTTCTTTTCTGTAAACCATTACATCTTAAATGCTTTTACCTTTATCTGCATCTATTTATAGAAAGACTTTCAATTGTTTAAACTACGGCCCTAAAGGTGAATAAGGCCATTTTATATGGCTATTTATGATAAGCATTTTCTGATTTATGAAACTGAAAACAATTTAGTCTAATTTCATTTAATGTTAATGTTAATGTTAATGATGTCAATTAATCGACATGTCCAAATCTACACACTGAACATCTTTTATTATGGCTCTTAACAGAGTTGTGGTTAAGGGTTCATGTAGAATCACTCCCTAAGGAACTCAATTAGTAGATGATGGATGGTAGCCCTTAATGAAAAGTGTAGTGTTCCTATTTTCTCAAGCACAAAGACTAAAATGTCAGTATTCAAACTATATTTTGAGTATATAATCTTCTGCCTTTGATTAATGAAACTTTCTTTTCTGTGCATGTCAGAAAAACATCTAAACCCTCAGGAAAAGTACATTCCACATGGACTAAAATTTGTTTGTATTGGACATAATAATAATAATAATAATAATAATAATAATAATAATAATTGTCCTTGTCGGGGTTATCCCCAGTCCATCAAAGGACCTGTCTCTGGCTTTTGCCAGTACCAGAGATGTCGCAAATACCCAGAGTACTTTTTATAACATTATACGTAATAATGGCTGTCAAACTATGAGGTCAACAGATGCTGTAAACATGCCACTATCTAATCACATAGAAATATTTATTTTAAAAAGAGTTTTGTAAAAACCATGATGGGACATGGATCTTTATTTTCAGTTTCAGTTTGTTTTTTTTGATTACATGCAGCTTTTAAAGTGGTAAGCATCTTATTATCATTTCCCTCTTTGGATCTACATGCAGCTTTTGAAGTGGTAAGCCATCTTATCCATCATTCCCCCTCTTGGGATTCTTGATTCTCTGGTCTTTATTTAAAATAACAGCTAAACTGTTGATGTACATTTCAGTTCTTTCCATTGGTCAGTGGACATGGTAGGTCTTAAAATTGCATTTGAGTTTGACAGTTTTTAAACTGATGTGAATGAAAACCTGCATGGCTGCAGGTTGCCCCTCAAAGCCCATCTCTGAAATATAAGCACTAAAAGCTGATGGAAAGCTTAGTAACTCTGGAATGCATACTCTTTGGTAGTAAGAGAACAATAAGAGAACAGCAAAACATCTCTATCCAAAGTGACTATGGAATTTCACTTTATGTTTTCATGTATAGTCCAGATAAGTATGATCAAATTTCCCCTATTTCCACTTTTTTTTGGTATTTCAGCCAAACCCTGTGAAAACAGGTGCATACAATAGACATTGGTAGTGCAATCGTTCAGGCTTAAGTGCTTTGTGATATTCAAAGTGACATTGCTGTAGGATACCATCTTTCTAGCAAATTAAAAATGTCCCTATTACAGATGCTGTTCATACAGTGGTGCTTGAAAGTTTGTGAACCCTTTAGAATTTTCTACATTTCTGCATAAATATGACCTAAAAATCATCACATTTTCACACAAGTCCTAAAAGTAGATAAAGAGACCCCAATTAAACAAATGAGACAAAAATATAATGCTTGGTCATTCATTTATTGACGAAAATGATCCAATATTACATATTAGTGAGTGGCAAAAGTATGTGAACCTTTGCTTTCAGTATCTGGTGTGACCCCCCCTGTGCAGCAATAACTGCAACTAAACATTTCCTGTAACTGTTGATCAGTCCTGCACACCGGCTTGGAGGAATTTTAGCCCATTCCTCTGTACAGAACAGCTTCAACTCTGGGATGTTGGTGGGTTTCCTCGGATTAACTGCTCGCTTCAGGTCCTTCCACAACATTTCGATTGGATTAAGGTGAGGACTTTGACTTGGCCATTCCAAAACATTAACTTTAATTCTTCTTTATCCATTCTCTTGGTAGAACGGCTTGTGTGCTTAGGGTCGTTGTCTTGCTGCATGACCCACCTCTCTTGATAGATTCAGTTCATGGATAGATGTCCTGACATTTTCCTTTAGAATTCTCTGATATAATTCAGAATTCATTGTTCCATCAATGATGGCAAGCCGTCCTGGCCCAGATGCAGCAAAACAGGCCCAAACCGTGATACTACCACCACCATGTTTCACAGATGGGATAAGGTTCTTATTCTGGAATGCAGTGTTTTCCTTTTTCCAAACATAACACTTTTTTCTTTTAAACCAAAAAGTTCTATTTTGGTCTCATCTGTCAACAAAACATTCTTTCAATAGCCTTCTGGCTCGTCCACGTGATCTTTAGCAAACTACTGACGACCAGCAATGTTCTTTTTGGAGAACAGTGGCTTTCTCCTTGCAAACCTGCCATGTACACCATTGTTGTTCAGTGTTGTTCTAATGGTGGACTCATGAGCATTAACATTAGCCAATGTGAGAAAAGCCTTCAGTTGCTTAGAAGTTACCCTGCAATGCTTTGTGACATCGTCAACTATTACACGCCTTGCTCTTGAAGTGATCCTTGTTGGTCGACCACTCCCCACTCCTTGGGAGGGTAACAATGGTCTTGAATCTCCTCCATTTGTACACAATCTGTCTGACTGTGGATTGGTGGAGTCCAAACTCTTTAGGAATGGTTTTGTAGTCTTTTCTAGCCTGATGAGCATCAACAACTCTTTATCTGAGGTCCTCAGAAATCTTCTTTGTTCGTGCCATGATACACTTCCACAAACGTGTTGTGAAGAGAAGACTTTGATAGATCCCTGTTCTTTAAATAAAGCAGGGTGCCCACTCACACCTGATTGTCATCCCATTGATTTAAAACACCTGACTCTAATTTCACTTTCAAATTAACTGCTAATCCTAGAGGTTCACATACTTTTGCCACTCACTAATATGTAATATTGGATCATTTTCCTTAATAAATAAATGACCAGGTTTAATGTTTTTGTCTCATTTGTTTAACTGGGTTCTCTTTCTCTATTTTAGGACTTGTTTGAAAATCTGATTTATATTATATATAAATATTATATAGAAAATTCTAAAGGGTTCACAAACTTTCAAGCACCACTTTATAACCTGTCATTATGAGGTGAAAATATCTAGAGACAGTAACAACATAATATTGAAGCTATAACCTTCAAAGGCTCACAGAAAAGGATCACCAAGTGATGATATACATAGTGTGTATAAATAATCTGTTTTCTTAGTTCCATCACTTATTTCCGAGGTTAGCACCATCACCTCACAGCTCCAAGATCCTTGGTTTGATCCTGACCCCATGCACCGTCTGTGTGGCGTTTGCATGATCTCCCGTTGTGTGCGTGGATTTTCTTTGGATTATCTTTTTTCCTCCCACATTAAAAAGACGTGTGTTAGGTTATGTTATGGTTCGGTATGCCCAGGTGCGGGGCTAGGTTTGACTGGTCCAGGTACAGGGCTCAGGACGGCTGGCAGCTGGGCACTGGACTGGTGTAAACACGTTCCCTGTAGTGATGAATCTAGGTTTGGCAGATACCAGGGAGAGTGCTATAGCAATACCAGGCTAAGATACAGAGAAATAAAGGAAGTTACAGTGAAGTGAAATCTAAAGCACTTTTGAATATGATGTTTAGGTGTCCACAATTTTTGCCAAACATTGTGTGTCCATTAGTGGCAAATTATATTATATTAATTATATAAATGTACCATATAAATGTATTGATAAACCATTAATTTGTTTTAACTGAGTTCACTTCCAATCAGCCTCCAATGTAGAAGCAGCACTGGAAACAGACCGGACTAAAATGTCAGTATTCAAACTATATTTTGAGTATATAATCTTCTGCCTTTGATTAATGAAACTTTCTTTTCTGTGCATGTCAGAAAAACATCTAAAACCCTCCGGAAATAGGAAAAAGTACATTTCCACATGGACTAAAAATTTGGTTTGTATTGGACATAATAATAATAATAATAATAATAATATAGAATAATAATAATTTGCCCTTGTTCGGGGTTAATCCCCAGTCCATCAAAGGACCTGTCTGCTTTGCCAGTACCAGAGATAGGCCAAATTACCAGAGTACTTTTTTTATACATTATGCGTTAATAATGGGCTGTCAAACTATGAGGTCACAGATGCCTGTAAACATGCCCACTATCTAAGCACATAGAAATTATTTTATTTTAAAAAGAGTTTTGTAAAAACCCATGATGGACATGGATCTTTATTATCAGTTTCAGTTGATTACATGCAGCTTTTGAAGTGGTAAGCATCTTATCATCATTCCCTCTTTGGATGCTTGATTCTCTGGTCTTATTTAAAATAACAGCTAAACTGTTGATGTACATTGCAGTTCTTTCCATTTGGTCAGTGGACATGGTAGGTCTTAAAATTGCATTTGAGTTTGACAGTTTTTAAACTGATGTAAACTGATGTGAATGAAAACCTGCATTAAAAAGACGTGTGTTAGGTTATGTTATGGTTCGGTATGCCCAGGTGCGGGGCTAGGTTTGACTGGCCCAGGTACAGGGCTCAGGACGGCTGGCAGCTGGGCACTGGACTGGTGTAAACACGTTCCCTGTAGTGATGAATCTAGGTTTGGCAGATACCAGGGAGAGTGCTATAGCAATACCAGGCTAAGATACAGAGAAATAAATGAAGTTACAGTGAAGTGAAATCTAAAGCACTTTTGAATATGATGTTTAGGTGTCCACAATTTTTGCCAAACATTGTGTGTCCATTAGTGGCAAATTATATTATATTAATTATATAAATGTACTATATAAATGTATTGATAAACCATTAATTTGTTTTAACTAAGTTCACTTCCAATCAGCCTCCAATGTAGAAGCAGCACTGGAAACAGACCGGAAGATAGATTTAGTTTTTTTTATTTTTTATTCAGTTTCCTAAAGAATTTTTGGTGTGTCCTGCCCTATTTTTAAGCCTGTTTTAAACTCTCTTCCATAGTGCTTGACCTGTTTTGTTGGCAGGTCAGGGGACGTTCTGCCAACTGAGCACAGTGGAATGCTAACTATTGCTATTGGACTCAGTCTTTCATTCTGAGCTTTAAACTATGCATTTCCCCCCTTGTATTTAGTAACCTAGAACAACAGAAATGTGTTGACATTGATGAAAAACTTCATTCAAAATCTTAATACACACTATAAAATATAAATGATAGGATAATGTTGGCTTTAACTAGAAAGTGCAGTTCCTGCAGAAACTGCGAGTGTGTTGCGGCGGTGCGTTACCCTGCGACGTGCATCAGGGATCGAGTATGTAGGTCGAAAATAGACTGTAGTCATTTGCCGTTTGTCAATATGCATACTCCACTATGCATGTGTTGTTGTGTAGTTGTGAAACGTCATCAGTCGCAGCTAGGATTGCCAACCGTCCCGTATTGTCCGGGACATCCCGATTTATGGGCAATTTTGATTTGTCCCGGCCGGGACAGCTCCAGTCCCGTATTCCAGTCACAGCCTCATGGGCCAATAACGCGCCAAAACTGATACATACTCCCGGTTGCAGTAGCTACGTCAGTGACAGAGCAGCGTGTGTGCTGTGAGCGGAGCCTTATGCTGTCAGAATGAGCAGTGAACCTGTAAATAAAAAAGACTTTGCAACTATAAAAAAGAGTGGGAAGCCAAAAGGCCAACCGCAGTAAAGTTGGCTTGCAGTTGCGATTCGGAGCTTTTTTCGTCTTGCATTCCGTGATAAAGCCACTTTACACTGTGATTAATGCTACATTTGGCTCGTCCTGATTTGTGAATTCAGGTGACGCCATCATCTAAAGTGAAATCATTCAGCATTACATTTTAGGGCTTTATTTTCAAAAGCTTATAACTTTTAAAGGTGATCACTTAGATGACTGACAGCTGCAGTAAAGTGACCAGGCTGATTTGAGAAACTTTTCAGTCTTAATTCTGTCTGTACGTGGCTCGTATAAACCGTGAGGATGGAAAAATAACACGAGAAATTTTTAAGCCTTTAATTTAACTCCCCATAAAACCGTCCAAGCAGGCCAAAGAACTTCAAAAAGTGATCATATAGAGAATCAGCACAGGTTAAAGTTACCCTCCATCAGTTCTGGAAACTATCACAGATATCTTCTTCTTATTTCGGTTTCTCCCATTATCAGGGGTTACCACAGCGAGTTAAACGTTTCCACCTCACCCTGTCCTCCACGTCCTCTACTCTCACCCCAACTCCCTGCATATCTTCATTTATCACAACCAAATAACTCCTCTTTGGTCTCCCTCTCCGTCTCTTGCCTGGCAGCTCCATTGCCAACATCCTCCTACCAATATATCCACTATCCCTCCTCTGCACATGTCCAAACCATCTCAGTCTTCCCTCTCGAAGTTTGTCTCCCAATTTTCCAACCTGTGCTGTCCCTCTGATGATTCATTCCTAATCCTGTCCACCCTAGACACTCCTAAAGAGAACCTCAACATCTTAAGTTCTGCCACCCACCTCCAGCTCTGCTTCCTGTCTCTTTGTCAGTGCCACTGTCTCTAAGCCATACAACAAGGCTGGTCTCACTACTCTCTTATTAATCTTTCCTTTCACTTTTGCTGCGAGACCTTTTGTCACACAGCACTCCTGACACTCTTCTCCCACCCACTCCATCCTGCCTGTACTCTCTTTTTCACCTCCTTTCCACCTCCTCCACACTCCCCCCATTCCTTGGGACAGTTGATCCCAAGTACCCCTGAACTCCTGTACCTTTGTGACCACTGATCCCTGTAGCCTGACTGTTCCACCTGCCTCCCTTTCATTTACACACATGTATTCTGTCTTTACTACAGTTGACTTTCATTCACCTCTCCTTCCAGATTATACCTCCACCTCTCCAAGTTCTCTTCTACCTGTTCCCTGTTCTCACTTCAGATCACAATGTCGTCTGCAAACATCATAGTCCACGGCGATTCCTGTCTGACCTCATCTGTTAGTCTGTCCATCACCAGAGCAAATAAGAAGGGACTCAGGGCCGATTCTTGATGCAGTCCCACCTCTATCTTGAAGCTATCTGTCCTCCTACAGCACATCTCACCGCTGTCACGCTGTTGTCATACATGTCCTGCACTAATCTAACGTACTTTTCAGCCACTCGAGACTTCCTCATACACCACCACAGTTCCTCCCTTGGCACCCTGTCATAAGCTTTCTCCAAATCCACAAAGACGCAGTGTAGCTCTTTCTGACCATCTCTATACTTCTCCATCAGCAGTCTCAAAGCAAAAATCGCATCCATGGTGCTCTTCCAGATATAATTCTGTCTAATAGGCAGTTATTTGCATACTGTGTATTATGTGTAGGCATGTTCTGATTTGTGAAAGCTTACACACATATAACTTTGTCTAATAAATTGTTGAAATGATATTATTTATTACTTTTAGGCATAATCTGATTTCACATATATAATTTTGTCTAATAAGTATTTATTATGAAGTTTTTTTTTTATATTTAATCTGATTTATGAAAGCTTTCACAGATAAAATTTAGTATAAAAAGCATTTATTTATATAATATTTATTACTTTTAGGAATTTTCAGATTTGTGAAAGCTTTGACAGATAATTTTGTATAAAACACATTTGTTTATACAATTTTTAGGACTTTTAGGCATTTCCAGATTTATGAAAGTTTTCATAGCTATAATTTTGAATAATACATGTTTATTTACATAATATTTATGACTTTTATATATATATTTCTCAATTTTATTATTAATTTAATTTTATATATATATTTATATATTTCTCAATGTTATTATTAATTTTATTTTATATATACACATATATATGTATGTATGTATATATATATATATATATATATATATATATATATATATATACGTATATACGTATATATATTGTCACGCCCACCAGCAGCCTGGATCGCAGTTCCCGCGTCCTGCAACGCTCGTCATCCCCGGCCTACTAATCACGTCCACCTGTTCCCTATTGTCTTCTCCGCCAATGCTCTATGTATGCGTCATTCACAGACTACCACTCGCCGATTCACTTGGTTCCCTACCTTGCTCGTTGCCTCGTCTCTCCTGTTCCCTCATTGTCCTTATTGTAGTAAACTCATTTCTCTTACCAGTGGCTTGTGTTTGTCTCCTCATTCCCCGATCGGCGTTATAGTTGAATCGGCCACCATGGAGACAGCGGCTACTGGCTCTGATACCAACCCCGCTTCTACTGTCGAACAACAGCTCGCCGACCTCCGCACACAGCTTCAGGAGGTGGCTCAAGCGGTTACCTACCTCGCGGATAACCAGCATTTGCTAGTTCCCTCCGTCAACGAGCTTACCCAACGGGTGTCACAGCTTTCGCCTCCCCCTGCCGCTGCGCACTCCGCCGCCTCAGTTCTGCTTCCTCCCAGTCCTCCGCGCAACCCGCTGCCATACTCGGCCTTCAGGATTTCTCTACCCGAGAAGTATGGAGGAGACCCAGACCGCTGTGAGGGTTTTTTTGCTGCAGTGCGACCTGTACTTTACTCACTCACCCCCTGATTCCGACGCATCCCGCATCGCCCTAGTGATCTCTCTCTTGACCCATCATGCCCTGGATTGGGCCACTGCCACCTGGTCCCAACAGGGTCCTGAGGTCCGGGACTATGCTCGCTTTGTTATGGCCTTCCGCTCTGTCTTTCAACATCTTCGCGAGGGTCGTTCCAGCGGTGAGTTGCTGCTCCACCTCCGCCAGGGTCGTCGGTCGGCTGCTGAGTTTGCGCTCGAATTCCGCACTGCCTGTGCTGTTGCAAGTTTCTCACGCTGAGATCTCCCTCACAGCCTTGATTGACTCCGGCGCTCAGGGGAATTTCATCGCCTATCATCTGGTCGCCGACTGGGAGATTCCCTGCACCCCTCTTCATGCAGGTCGGCGTGTCACTGCCGCTGATGGTCAACCGCTCGGCTCCGGCCTCATCACTCGCGTCACCACACCTCTGCGCCTCATCACCAGCGCCACCCATGAGGAGACTATCACCTTTTTCCCGGTGGCTTCCCTGGCTTATCCCGTCATCTTGGGACTTCCTTGGCTTCACCGTCACGACCCTCTCATCTCCTGGTCTGCCCGGGAGCTTATTCGCTGGTCTCCGTGGTGTCAGAGACATTGTTTGCATCGTCCTGCCCTCCAGGTTAATTCTCTTCCTGTCTCCGTTCCCTCCGCTCTCCCTCCGAACGTGCCCAGCCAGTACCAGGATCTGCCATCTGTCTTTGGGGAAGGTACGCCGGCTCCCCTTCCGCCTCACCATTCATACGACTGCGCCATTGACCTGCTGCCCGATGCTGGAAGAAAAAGCCATGAACGACTACGTCTCGGAGTACCTGGACCTCGGTTTCATTTGCCCATCCACCTCACCCATCTCTGCCGGCTTTTTCTTCGTTCCCAAGTGAGACTCAGGGCTGAGGCCATGCATCGACTATCGAGACCTCAACCGTATCACGAAGAGGTATGTCTATCCACTCCCGCTTGTTCCCTTGGCTCTGGAGCAACTCAGGTCCGCACGTTGGTATACCAAGCTGGAGCTGCGGAACGCCTACAACCTGGTCCGTGTGAGGGAGGGCGATGAGTGGAAAACCACCTTCAGCACAATTTCTGGCCACTACGAATACCTAGTGCCCTTCGGTCTTGCCAACGCCCCTTCCGTCTTCCAGGCTTTTATCAATGACATCCTTCGTGACATGCTGGGTAGTTTTCTGCTGGTTTATCTGGACGACATCCTGATATTTTCGCCGGATCTAACCACGCACATCGCCCAAGTCCGACGAGTTCTGGAGAGGCTGCGGTCCCATCACCTCCGTGTGAAAGCAGAGAAGTGCGAATTCCACGCTCAGTCTGTTCACTATCTAGGCTATGTCATCTCTCCCTCCGGTGTTGCCATGGATGATTCAAAGGTCTCGGCTGTCCTCTCCTGGCCCACACCCAATTCCATCAAGGAACTACAACGCTTCGTGGGGTTCGCTAACTTCTATCGTCGTTTTATTAGAAATTTCAGCCGGGTGGTGGCGCCCCTCACCACGCTCTTGCGGGGCAATCCCCGTTCCCTTCGCTAGACCTCGGAGGCAGAGGAAGCCTTCACTGCCCTCAAAGCCGCTTTCACCAACGCTCCAGTTCTGGGCCACCCCGATCCGGACCGTCCCTTTATCTTGGAGGTCGACGTTTCTTCGGTGGGTGTGGGTGCTGTTCTTTCCCAACACCTGGGCGATCCTCCTAAGCTGCACCCCATCGCTTTCTACTCACACGTCAAGTCAAGTCAAGTCAGATTTATTTATATAGCGCTTTTTACAATGGAGCATTGTCTCAAAGCACCTTTACAAGTTTAGATTATCTCCTAATAACTACGTCCAATCTCAAATTGAGCAAGCCTAGGGCGACAGTGGCAAGGAAAAACTCCCTAGTTCTAGGAAGAAACCTTGGGAGGACCAAGACTCAAAAAGGGACCCAACCTCCTTGGGCGGCGTAGATGATAAATCTAAGAGCGAACTAAAGTCATGGAGTCAAAGTTTGAAAACGAATGTGAAGTATGGCACATCGACATTAAGTGGCTCAGGTATGATGATAAATCTAAGAGCGAAACTACAGTCATGGAGTCATGGTCGAATAAATGTGAAGTATTCACATCGACATTAAGTGGCCCGGGTATGATGATAATCAAAGAGCGAAACTAAATGAAAGTCATGGAGTCATGGTCGAATAAAATGTGGAATTATGCACAGTGGAGCTCCATCAGATGTACATCATGTGTGGGGCCGGAACTGCCGGAACACAGCTCGGAGAGAAAACAGAAAATGTAAAATTAGTTATTGATTAAGACACAGTGTTTATTAACAATCACTGATGCCAAGTCAATCACTGATGCCAAGTGTAGCATGAGACCCCGGCAGCATTAGCTATAGCAGCATAGCTAGAAAGCTAGAAAGAGGAGAACTGGTAGGAAACACAGCCAAGAGGGATCTCATGAGACATTGGCAACCCCACGGGAGGCAGAAGACAGCAACCCAACGTCTCTGATCACCATAAGACTCTTTGACTATGAACCCCCAGCTCTGCCCTTAGTCTAAGGCAAGGTTGCATGAGTCAAGATCACGAGGACCCAAGCCTAGTTCAGCCAGACCGCCCACTCGACACTCCCGGCTAGCGGACAAGGCAGGCAGGCCAGACGTGACTCCAGACTCCGGCCCCAGCAACCCAAACCATGCAACCTGGTCTAAATCTAGTCAAAAGCCTGCATAAATAAGTATGTCTTTAGCCTAGACTTCAAACTTTGGAGGGTGTCTGAATCTTGAACGATAGTGGGAAGTTTATTCCATAGTTGGGGGGCCATGTATGAGAAAGCCTTTCCCCCGGCTGTGACTTTTTTAATTCTAGGAACTAAAAGAAGTCCTGCACCCTGCGAACGAAGTAGACGAGTTGGATTGTAAAACTCTAAGAGTTCAGACATAATGTGGGGCCAGGCCATGTAGAGCTTTATAAGTTATAAGAAGTATTTTGTAATCAATGTGGAATTTGACTGGTAACCAGTGTAGTGATGATAGAAGAAGAGTGAAATGATCAAATTTTCTAGTTCGAGTTAACACTCGGGCAGCAGCGTTCTGAACTAACTGAAATTTATTTATAGATTTACTAGAGCATCTACTAAGTAAGGCGTTACAGTAATCCAACCTTGAGGTTATAAATGCATGAACAAGTCTGCATGATTAAAAGAGAGGATATTTCTAAGTTTAGCGATGTATTACGTAAAATTGAAAGAAAGCAATTCGAGCAATTCGAGTGATGGCTGCTAATGTGCGCAGACAAACTTTCCCCCGCTGAACGTAATTACGACGTCAGGGATCGCGAATTGCTGGCCATCAAGTTGGCACTAGAGGAGTGGAGACACTGGCTGGAGGGTTCCAACCATCCTTTCACCGTCCTTACCGACCACAAAAATTTTGAATACCTGCGCTCTGCTAAACGCCTCAACGCTCGCCAGACACGCTGGTCCCTTTTGTTCACCCGCTTTTCTTTCACGATCTCATACCGACCCGGCTCGAAGAAAGCCAAAGCAGACACCCTCTCTCGCAGCCTCGATCCGGATACTTCCTCTCCGGAGCCTCCTGCCGCTGTCCTTCCTGAATCCTGTTTTGTCGGCGCTGTCCAGTGGGATTTTGAACGTGAGCTAGATGACAGTCTCACCCGGACGCGTGTTCCCCCAGGCTGTCCAGTGGGCAAGAAGTTCGATCCTCCCGGGCTCCGTGACCGCCTTCTCACCTGGGCACACGTCTCCCTCTGCTCTGGCCACCCTGGCAATACCCGTACCCACCAACTTCTGGCCGCTCGCTACTGGTGGAGCAATATGTGCAGGGACGTTCATCGTTTTGTGGCTTCCTGCAGCGTCTGCGCACAGTGCAAGATTCCCCGTACTCTTCCCTCTGGACAGCTCCATCCCTTGCCGATACCGCAACAGCCCTGGTCACACATCGCCGTCGATTTCATCACGGACCTCCCTTCATCTCAAGGCTACACCACTGTCCTTTCTATCATCGACCGCTTTTCCCGTTTGGTATGCTTCGTTCCCCTCCGCAAACTCCCCTCCGCTCTGCAGACAGCTGAAGTCCTCTTCGAGCAGGTGTTCTGCCTCTTCGGCATCCCTGAGGACGTTCTCTCGGACAGAGGCCCTCAGTTCACCTCTGCGGTCTGGCGGGCCTTTATGGACAAGCTGGGGGCCACGGTGAGTCTCTCTTCAGGTTACCACCTGGAGTCTAACGGACAATGCGAACGCTCCAACCAGGAGCTGAAGAAATTTCTTCGTTCCTACTGCCTTCACAACCCGCTGGACTGGAGCCGATTTCTCCCCTGAGCCGAAATAGCTCAGAACTTCCTGCGTCATTCTGCTACGGGCCTCACTCCGTTTCAGTCTGTTCTGGGATTCCAACCCCCTTTCGTCCCGTGGGATTCTGAGCCATCCGACATCTGGGTTCAGGTGCACCAACGGATCGACAAAGCCATCCGCCGCTACAAGAGACTAGCCACCGCCGTCCCGCTCCTATCTACCGGCCAGGGGATAGAGTATGGCTGTCTTCGCGGGACCTCCGTCGGACGCAGGGAAGTACTCCATTTTCTCCCCGCTTTCTGGGGCCTTTTAAAATTCTAAAACAGCTCAACGACGTTACTTTCAAGCTCAACTTGCCTTCACATATGCGCATATGTCCATCCTTCCATGTCTCTCTGCTCAAGCCCTGGGTTCCCGGTCCTCTGGCCGACTCTTCTCCGTCGGACCAGTCGCCTCCCGCGCAACTGGACGGAGGTGCCACCTGCGCGGTCCACCGCCTCCTGGACTCCCGCCGGCGGGGAGCACGACTTCAGTATCAGGTCGACTGGGAGGGATATGGTCCGGAGGAATACAGCTGGGTCGACATCGGGGACATTATCGACCCCCTCCTTGTTCAGGACTTCCACGCCGCTCCTCCGGATCGCCCAGCCCCCAGGCCCCGCGGCGGTCCGCGCAAGTCCTCCTCGGGGTCCGCTGCCGCCCACACCAGCCGCCTGGATCGCAGTTCCCGCGTCCTGCAACGCTCGTCATCCCCTGCCTACTAATCACGTCCACCTGTTCCCATTGTCTTCTCCGCCACTGCTGTATGTATGCGTCATTCACAGACTACCACTCGCCGATTCACTTGGTTCCCTACCTTGCTCGTTGCCTCGTCTCTCCTGTTCCCTCGTTGTCCTTTTTGTAGTAAACTCATTTCTCTTACCAGTGGCTTGCGTTTGTCTCTTCATTCCCCGATCGGCGTTTTATATATATATATATATATATATATATATATATATATATATATATATATATATAAATGGAGGAAAGTGTCCCTGATTGGGGGTCGAAGAAGTTGGCAACCCTAGTCGCAGCCCAAGCAATGTTGCATTTCTAACTTCGCATCTAACGCTTCAAATCCCCGAATGTGTTCTCGATCCGCCATATTATCGAGGATGCATCAGAGCACACTTGTTCCATGTTGAACAGCGAAATATGCCACAATGCATTGCCATGTCGGTAATGGCGTATGAGAGGATTCCCAAGTGGATGTCTAATTTCTAAAGTAATAGTGTTATTGTGTCACGAAATTAAGTTAGAACAGTTTTTTAGGCGAGAATGTAGTAGTTTAAAATCCAACTATGCGGTCAGTTTATCAGTGAAGATAAAGGTTACATAAAAAACTGATTAGCCCATTTCGGAGATGTGACGTAAAGTTATTAACGTATTTATGATGCATTATATTTATTTTTTGTTCAGCCTGTATTCTAAATATGAGTTGTGTGATAAAAATAGAAGTTCAGAATTAAATTTCCTTGTAAAACCAGATGTGTTTGGTGCTTTCTTATGTTTGGGAAGCTTTTTATTGATGCTTAAATGCGATCGGTCCATTGTTACAGGCACATTAAAGTATTCAAAGGACAGTAAAAGATCGGAGCACGTGTTCCACTACTGACAGGCTTTATACAAGATGTTGTAGTATTTTATGTAGGTGTAAAAAGCAAACGGTGTTGTGTCCATACCCAAATATGCTGCTGTTCCAATTGCAGAATAGCCGAACTGCGTGCTCCATTCATCTGGAGAACGTACTCGCAATTATAACTTCCTACTCCAGACTTAGGAAGTATGCAAGTCCGAACTTGGCATACTTGGTATTCAGAAACAGCCCTAGTGTCATCTTTACTGCATTTTATATTAATCTCTATATAATTCTGTCCTGTCGATGTCCTGTAGCGACGCCGTAATGATCAAGCCTTCAAGTCTCACGTATTTCCGGGTTTTAACACAGAACTGAACAGCGCTGCAGCAGTCAAACATTTAAAGTGATTTAACGCTTTCGTTTTTAGATTTTGCGCTGTTGTATTAAACATATTGATGCAAATCTAAGTTCAACGCTGAAAAGCGCCGTCTTTCATTGCGATCTGCTCTCCGTGTGAGGGCGTGGCCTGCGTGTGTGTGTGTGGGTCAGACAGGCACCTGTGAAATCGTCACAGCCGTAGAATCTCTGTTTCAGACCTCTGAAACAAACGGTCATAACTCCACAAATAATTAACCTATCACTTATCTGAAAAGCTTGTGTGGAAATATGTGTGACCGAGTTACGGCAGTTTTAAAAAAACATCCCATGCAAGTGAATGCGCAACACACTATTGTTCTTCGATTTTTATTTTTCTACCTGATTTTCTGTACGTATCTCCTCCTACAGTTTTCGAGATATCGACACGGGGTAAACGTCCGGCATGTTCCGGAGAAGTGTGCTTGTTCATAGCTAAGAGAAATGTTGTTGCATTCGCACGCTACACTCGCATTTGTGCGAAAAAAATTCCCAGTCACTTGCATGGGATTTTTTTTAAGACTGCCGTAACTCGGTCAATTTTTTACCTACAAACATGAAACTCTGCATGCTCGGACCTGAGTTCACCACCAACCCTCAGGTCAAGTTTCGCACAGATTGCACTCTTTGAACACTTTCTATCACTCTTTAAAAATCACTCCATTCATTCTCTATGGCCCCTGCTACAGTGTGGCACTGTACCTTGAAGTCTAACGCGATTAATTCACTTTTTCACTGAACAAACGTGTCTACAACCCTGATACTTTCACCTAGAAACGCCATTCAAACTGCAAATGGTAGAGATACTTCCCCTTCATGAATCATCCACGTATTTCTTCCGTAAACAAATTCTTTTTCGAGTTATGACGATTTGTTCACGACTAGGTACTTCTTCTCCTGTCATTCACTGCCATTATATTTGCCTGAGCTGTGAGTTCGCTGTTTCTACTTTTTCAGGTGTTTTTAACTTGTCATAACTCTGACATTTTCTCATCACTCCACACTATTTTATGTCATAGCGATCAGCAAGGGGTCCTCTCCCACACAAGCTTGTCAGAGCACCATCACCTAGAAGAATGTTATTATGTTATTATGAGACTGTGTCTATTTCTTAGATTGTTTAAAAGAAAAAACACACTCAAAAAGTTTGCATTGGGTCTGTTTGCTGCATCTTGGCCAGGACGGCTCGCCATCATTGATGGAACAATGAATTCTGAATTATATCAGAATCAAGTCAAGTCAGATTTATTTATATAGCGCTTTTGACAATGGATCATTGCCTCAAAGCAACTTTACAAGTTTAGATTATCTTCTAATATCTACGTCCAATCCCAAATTGAGCAAGCCTAGGGCAAGGTGGCAAGGAAAAATAGACAGTGGCAAGGAAAAACTCCCTAAGTGTTATGAGGAAGAGACTTTGGGAGGACCAAGACTCAAAAAAGGACCCAACCTCCTTGGGTGGCATAGATGATAAATCTAAGAATTAAGCTAATTTATTTAAACAAATAAGTCTTATAGTGATAGTTTAACTAAAATAATGTAAAATGTGCATATCAGCATTATGTAGTCCGATACACAGGGTCACTCTAGGATGTTGAGTCTAAGCAGGAAAGTCCTTGGTGGCATTTCGTCCCCCGCCAACCGGAGGAGGGAGAGAGTTACTGCCCTCTGGTGTGGCCCAGGTATGGTGGGGCTGGAACTGATGACGGAAACAACTTGAATGAAGCTGAAGCGGATGAACATCATCTGTGTGGCAGGAACTGGTACATGAATACAGCTTGGAGATAAAACAGAAAATGTAACTAGTTATTGTTTAAGAGCACAGAGTCTATTAACAATCACTGTTGCCATGTGTAGCATGAGACTCCGGCATCATTAACTATACCAGCATTGCTAGAAAGAGGAGAACACAGTCCAGAGGACTCACATGAGGCATCAGCAACCCCACAGGAGGCAGAAGACAGCAATCCAACATCCCTGATCACCATAAGACTCTTTAACAATGAACCCTCAGCTCTGCCCTTAGTCTAAGGCAAGAATGCACACATCAAGATCAAGAGGACCAAAGCACAGCCCAGCCAGACCGCCCACCCAACACTCCCTGCCAAAGGACAAGTCAAATCAGAGAATTCTAAAGGAAAATATCAGGACATCTATCCATGAACTGAATCTCAAGAGAAGGTGGGTCATGCAGCAAGTCAACGACCCTAAGCACACAAGCCGTTCTACCAAAGAATGGTTAAAGAAGAATAAAGTTCATGTTTTGGAATGGCCAAGTCAAAGTCCTGACCTTAATCCAATCGAAATGTTGTGGAAGGACCTGAACTGAGCAGTTAATGTGAGGAAACCCACCAACATCCCAGAGCTGAAGCTGTTCTGTACGGAGGAATGGGTTAATATGTAATATTGAATTTTTCTCTTTATCTACTTTTAGGACTTGTGTGAAAATCTGATGATGTTTTAGGTCATATTTATGCAGAAATATATATTTATATATACATTTATATATACTGTACATTCATATACACATTCACTTCTGCATTTGAGGCCTGCAATTTAGGACTAGAAATGAAGTTTAAAAAACTACATAATGATGTCATGTCAACAGGTGATTGTAATCATGAGTCTTTGATGAGCAATGGTGGGCAAAGAATATCCAGTTTGTCAAAAAATGCACAAGAATTATTTTATAACAATGTCTCTCAAAGAAAGATTGGAAGGGATTTGCATATGTTTTCCTCTAAAGTGCATAATATCATTAAATGATTCAAGGAATCTGAGGGAATTTCAGTACATAAATAGCAAGGGTGCAAGCCTAAACTGAAGATCTGTGATCTCTGATCCATCAGATGACACTGCATCAAGAAGGTATGGGTATTGGACTGGCCAGTCTGCAGTTCTGACCTGTTCCCAATAGAGAATGTGTGGAGAATTTTTAAACAAAATATGGGACAATGACACCCCTGTACTGTTGCATACCTTTGCAGGAAGGAGGAGGGACAAAATAACACCAGAAATGCTTCACTGCTTGGTTTCCTCAAATGCCAAAACCTATTTTAAGTGTTGTGTGCAAAAAATGGCAATATTACAAAGAGATAAATGCTGTACTGTCCCAACGTTTTTTTTTAAATATGTTGCAGGCCTGAAATGTAGGAATGGATGTTTATTAAGAAATGAAATGACGTTGTGTAGACAAAACATACTTACATACTCTCTGTAATTAAATAAAAGTGAAAGTTAATGTAAGAAACACTGCATTTTTATTGTTGTTTTTTTTTCATTTTCCACAGCATTGTCCATACTGTAACAACCTTTTTTCTGATTTGGGGTTGTACAGCAGGTCCTAAGAGGAGATTCGTTAATTTAATACTGTAGGACAGGGGAGCAATAATAAGCTTAGTCCACACAAAATAAACCAATGCGGTATGCACTAGAGATGCTGTGCAGTGCTGCTACAAATCTCAAAACTGTATTTAGCTATGCCACACTAAGGTTGACCCTCATTAACAGTTGCATTTCAGACACGAGCCAGAAATGGTCAGAGAGTGCAGTTTTTTTTAGAATGCATTGTTCTGATGCTATACCTTTCAAATAATGTATAGTTCCTCCCAGTTGTCTGGTTGGGAATTATGCTGGAAATCTCAAATTTAGGAAACTATTAAGCAAAACATAATGATCCATAAAATGAAATACATTACTACAATAATCGTTTCTATTCACAGTTTGTTATCCTGTGCACAATGGAATATTACACAGTACTTTGTTAAGCTTTTTCATTAGGCAGTAAACAAGGCCATACTCAAGAGCATTAATTAGCTCCCTTTACACCATGTCTTTAGCCCTATTCAGCTTTTCATTTCTTATCTGGGGAGGCCATTGGGACCAGCAGCCAAAGTCCTGCTACCATTATGTTTCTGAAATTCACTTGACTGTCTGATTTGTGATAAGGATGAGGAATTTTAGATTTCTCATCTACGCCGCCCAAGGAGGTTGGGTTCCTTTTTGAGTCTTGGTCCTCCCAAGGTTTCTTCCTAGAACTAGGGAATTTTTCCTTGCCACTGTCGCCCTAGGCTTGCTCAATTTGGGATTGGACGTAGTTATTGGGAGATAATCTAAACTTTGTTGCTTTGAGACAATGCTCCATTGTGGAAAGCGCTATATAAATAAATCTGACTTGACTTGACTTGACTTGAATTTGTATTTTTTTATTTAACATGAATGTTTCAGAGCAAATCCATGTTTACAAATTCACGTAGGTTAGCTGTCACAATTCATTCAACATGTTAAAACACCAGCTGTTGTATATCTGTTAATGAAAAGCCACAGAAATGCCCTCTTTGGGCTGTGAGAATGCGTCCTAGAGATTTCATTCATCAGTATATTTATTTGATCTCTTTTGCCTTTACAATTAGATTGTCCTAAGAAAATATTACCTTGTCGTTTACACTTCTTGACACTCATTACAATGCTAATTGAATTACAAGAGTGATCCTGTTATTAAGTCAAGTCAGATTTATTTATATAGCGCTTTTTACAATGGAGCACTGTCTCAAAGCAACTTTACAAGTTTAGATTATCTCCTAATAACTACGTCCAATCCCAAATTGAGCGAGCCTAGGGCGACAGTGGCAAGGAAAAACTCCCTAGTTCTAGGAAGAAACCTTGGGAAGACCAAGACTCAAAAAGGGACCCAACCTCCTTGGGCGGCGTAGATGATAAATCTAAGAGCGAACTAAAGTCATGGAGGTCAAGTTCGAATAGAATGTGAAGTATGCACATCGACATTAAAGTGGCCCGGTTTATGATGATAAATCTAAGAGCGAAACTAAAAGCATGGGAAGTCCATTTGGGGGGGGGGGGGGTGTGTTGTTTTGTCGAATAAATGTGAATTAAGCAGCAGTGGAGCTCCATCAATGAACATCATGTTGTGGGCCGGAACTGTCCGGAACTTAGCTCGGAGAAGAAAACAGAATGTAATTAGTTATGGGGGTTATCGTGTGGAATAGTCAGTCAATCGTACGTGGCTCTGTTACATCACTTATGTAGGAGCCATGGTCATCCAGGGCTGTATGGTGGGGGCCAAGGTGTGGGATGGCGTTGAGACGCTCCGGCAGCATGTGAGCTATAGCAGCATAGCTTAGATATAAGCTAGGAAAGATTGGAGAACTTGAGGAAACAGCAGGGCCAAGGTGGAGATTTTGATCACATGAGACACGATTGGGGGTGTGTGCACCTGAGGCCCGGAACAACGACGGCAGAAAAACACCACACGAGCGACCGGGCAAGGGGGGGGGATCAATGGCAACCCTTCTGTAGAGAACGGAGGGGGAGGGGTGGGGAGTCACCATAAAGACTCTTTGAACTATGACCCCCCCCCCCCCCCCCGCCCAAGGGTGGAGAGGCTTCTGCCCGTTTTCTAAGGCAAGGTTGCCAAAAAAACGCCTGTAGTCAAGATCCGAGGACCCAAGCCTAGTTCAGCCAACCGCCCCCTCGACACTCCTCGGCCCCCCCAAGAAGCGCGGACAAGGCAGGGGGGGGGGGGGCATGCCAGAACAAAAAAAAACGACGTCAAGAACTCCGGCCTCAGCCCCCAACCCAAACCATGGCAACCGGGTCTAAATCTATCCCAAAAGCCTGCGTAAAAAAAAAAAAAAAAAAAAAAACATAAGTATGTTTTAGCCTAGACTTAACACTTTGGAGGGTGTCTGATTCTCGAACGAAAGTGGGAATTTATTCTCATAGTTGGGGGGGGCCCCCCCCCCCCCCATGTATTAGAAAGTCCTTTCCCCCTGCTGTGACGTTTTAATTCTAGAAAAAACTAAAAGAAGTCCTGCACCCCTGCGAAGAAGTAGACGAGTTGGATTGTAAAACTCTAAGAGTTCACTCAGATAATGTGGGGCCAGGCCATGTAGAGCTTTATAAATTATAAGAAGTATTTTGTAATCAATACGGAATTTGACTGGTAACCAGTGCAGTGATGATAGAACAGGAGTGATATGATCAAATTTTCTAGTTCGAGATAGCACTCGGGCAGCTGCATTCTGAACTAACTAAAGTTTATTTACTAGAGCATCCAGTAAGTAAGGCGTTACAGTAATCCGACCTTCAGGTTATAAACGCATGAACAAGTTTCTCTGCATCATTAAAAGAGAGGATATTTCTAAGTTTAGCGATATTTTGTAATTGAAAGAAAGCAATTCGAGTGATGCTGCTAATGTGTGCATCAAAGGAGAGATCTGAATCAAATGTGACCCCTAAGTTTTTTACAGACGGACTTGGCAATACTGGACAGCCATCTAGATTTAGGATAGATGTAGCTAACCTGTCTCTCACAGCCTTGGGTCCTACCAATAGAACCTCAGTTTTATCAAAGTTAAGTAAGAGAAAATTAAATAACATCCAATCTTTTATTTCCTTTACACAGTCCTCAATTTTGTTGATTGTAAGGCTGTCATTAGGTTTGGCTGATATGTACAGCTGTGTATCATCTGCATAGCAGTGGAAACTAATGCCATGTTTGCGAATAACTGAGCCTAGTGGCAGCATGTACAGAGAGAATAAAAGCTGGCCAAGCACTGACCCCTGAGGCATGCCATACTTCACTTTTGAGAGCTTAGACCTTAGATTATTTATATGAACTGGTACCGGTCAGTTAAGTAGGATTTAAACCAAGAAAGTGCTGATCCCTTAATACCTACAGTATTTTCTAGTCTATTTAGTAAAACATCATGATCTATAGTGTCAAATGCTGCACTTAAATCTAACAGAACAAGAAATTAAAAACATCCCTTATCTGAGGACATTAACAAGTCATTTAGTACCCTAATTAATGCTGTTTCAGTACTATGATGCCAGACTGAAATGTTTCATAAATTTCCTTCCTTTGGAGGTAACTGCAGAGCTGCTAATAGACGGCTTTTTCTAAGATCTTTTACAGAAATGGTAGATTTGAAATTGGTCTAGAATTAGATATCACACAAGGGTCAGGATTGGCTTTTTTTAATCAGTGGTTTGATAACGGCACACTTAAAGGATTTGGGCACATAACCAAAGGTAAGGGATGAATTTAAAATAACTAACACTGGCTCTATAACACTGGGTAATACTTGTTTGAGTGAACGTGTAGGAATTGGATCTAATAAACATGTTGATGACTTAGACGAGCTGATCAGTGCGGATAGTTCAGTATTAGTAATTGGGGTAAAAGATTATTAAACTGATGTCTTCACTAGTGCTGCATCTGGAAGGTGGCTGAATAGTTTGGTGATGTGATGAGCATTGAGTTTTATGCCTAATGTTTTCTATCTTATTATTAAAGAAAGTCATGAAATCATTACTGTTAAAATTACACAGAACGTGAGAATCACTTTCTGTGGTTTTTTTTGGTAATTTGGAGACTGTATTAAAGAGAAATCTTGGATTATTCTTATTTTTCTCTATGATTTAAGAGGTGTATGCAGCCTTAGCTTTAGTGAGGGCATGCTTATACTCTGCCATGCTGTCCCTCCAAGCAATCTTAAACACCTACAATTTACTATGTCTCCACTTGCGCTCTAGATGCCGTGTTCTTTGCTTTAAGGTACGGATGTGGTCATTATACCATGGTGCTAGCCTTTTTTCCCTAATGCGTTTGACCCTTGCAGGAGCAATCGTGTCCAGGGTTGAGCGAAGCACACATTCTAATTGGTCATTTACACACTCAAGATGATTGATCTCCGTAGGTGTATTAAATTTCAAGTCTGGTAGGTTTTTAATAAACGCAGCTGGAGTAGCAGATGTGATAGTGCGCTTGGTGTGATAATGAGGCAGAAGGATTTTATTTATTATACATAGCTCAGATACTAAAAGATAGTAATCTGAAATCAAATCACTTTGCGGGAAAACATCAAGGTTATCTATATTGATACCAAATGTTAATATTAGATCTAAAGTATGATTACAGCGGTGGGTTGGTCCCATCACATTCTGAGTGATACCCATGGATTCTAAGATGGATTCGAGAGCAATTCTAAGTGGATCCTGCTCATTGTCAAAGTGAATATTGAAATCACCTTGAATGAAAGCCTTATCTGTTGACAGTAGTAAGCAGGAAAGAAAGTTAGCAAATTCCTGACGAAATTCTGAATAGGGACCAGGAGGATGGTAAATAGTGATAAGCTGAAAAGAGTGTGGTTTTGACTTCCATAACGATTGATCAGTCACATTAAGAATCAGTATTTCAAAAGAATTAGCCTTGTAATGGGATTTAGTTGTAACACTTAGCTCTTTGTCAAAAATTGTGGCTATGCCTCCCCCCCGACCATTAGGACGAGGGCGACTAGCATGACTGTATCCAGGATGTGAGGCTTCATTTAAGGCTAAATATTCATCAGGTCTAATCCAAGTCTCAGTGAGACAGAGAGCGTGTAAGCGTTTATCAGTGATTATTTCATTTACAATCACTGCTTTGTTTGTAAGTGATCTAATGTTAAGTAATCCTAGCTTTAGTCTAATGTTTTATTTCTTTGGGAGCTATTTGTGCTATCTGGGAAGCTATCTCTTTATACTAATGAGGTTATTAAAACAGACCTTTTGAGAGCGTTTACGTTTAGGGCAGATGCGGGTAACAGACACAGTTTCAATAATGTGGGTTCTGGGTGACGGTATATGGCTACCAGCAGACAGTTGGTTAAGCCGGTTTGTCTGCTGCCTGACCCCTGCTCTGGATAGTCAGCCCCTAACCAATCGGGCCATAAGACTATGGGCAATGTTGCAGGAGATGAGAGCGGCACCCTTCCGAGTGGGATGGACACCGTCCCATCCTAAAAGGCCAGGCTTACCCTCAAAGGCTGTCCAGTTGTCTATAAAGCCCACGTTGTTTTCAGAGCACCACTTGGACAGCCAGCAGTTCAGCGACCATAACCTGCTGTAGGCTTGGTCACCTCGCCGCATTGGGATGGGGCCAGAGCACACTACTGCATCGGACATCGCCTTCGCCACGCTAACCACCTCTACAAAATTAGCCTTAGTAACCTCTGACTGACGAAGGCGTATATCATTAGCCCCTACATGAATAACTATCCTAGAGAATCTGCGGCTCTCGAGTTCACTAAGACTCGTTACAACGTCAGGCACTCTGGCTCCGGGGATACAGAGAACTCTAGCTGCTGGTGTCCCTAAAGGGGTAGCAAGTTTCACGTGTCGTAAAATAGTCACCTATGACCAGAGCTCTTTCAACAGGCTGCTCAGTGGGTGTTTCACTGAGGAGGGCAAACCTGTTGGACACGTGAACAGGTAAAGAGTGGTGCTCTCGTGGACTAGCCTTACGACTACGTCGCCGAACCGTCATCCACTTGCCCTGCTGCGAGGACTCCACCAGGGCTCTAACTTCACCTGTGGCATCCAGATCTGCTAAGCTAGGAGCTGAGCTAGCTTCTCTAATGTCTGGATGCGCGCCTCTAAAACTACAATCTTCTCCGTCAGACTGGCTACAAGCCTACACCTATCACAAGTAAAATTTACACTACTGACGAAGGAAGAATAGCTAAACATGCCACACTCGGCACAGGGAACAAGCACAGCAGAAGCCATGTTAGTACAATTAATGAATTAAAGGTACTTAGCTTCGGGTGGTGTTGTGGGGTGCCCAGTGAAGATCTGGTTTAGCTGCAGCCGATGGTATAATGCAATGCTCGATTAAAGCGTTAGTACAAGTTAAGTCAACACAAAACGTCACAAAAAACTAAGTCTCAGAAAGAAAGTGGGAAAAGACTGTAAAAAGTTATAAAAACACACACTACTGCAAAAAAAGACGCAACTCTGGTTATTAGCTAATGGCTAACTACTGCGAACACAAGCGTGTAAAGTTACTAAATAACGATTAGCGCCAAAAAAATATAATTCGTCGGTACGAGAATAAAATGATTAGATGTTGTAAAAACCCTACTATATATTACGATGTATATATGATACAGATGCGGGAATTAAAAAATATCAAAGGTAAATATCTGCTAGCAGCTACGACACGGCGTCCTGTGTGCAACCGCGGATCAGTCTGGGTTGCCAGATCCTCGCAATCCTCGCGTCAGTTCTCTCAGCGTTCTCTCAGCGTTCTCTCAGCGTTCTCTCAGCGTTCTCTCAGCGTTCTCTCAGCGTTCTCTCAGCGTTCTCTCTTATTAATGTTCTGTCTTTATGTTTCATTAAATAACTAAGGATGCAGATGAGTAAAATGATCATATAAATGTACAATGTAGTAACTTGCCCTTTCATGGACAGTTAGTAAGATGTCCAGATTGTCAGTTTTTTTTTTCAAGTTTAACAAAGAAAGAAGATTTGCAAGTAAGTCTTGCAAATATCAGTTAAGTCCTTCTTCAACTTGAGAAAAAAATCCAATAATGCAGACATCAAAGCATATCACAGTTATGCAAACACAAGGACATTGAAAGCCATTTGAAAGTGATGTTGATTTGCATTAGATTTTGAACATTAGCCATGGAACTGAAATCCAGGTTCCTGCCGTGGTGGGGTGGCACAGTGGTCTAATATGCCAGCCCACCACCGCAGGGACCTGAATTTCAGTCCTTGTATGTTAATGTGTGTTTTAATTGAATATTAAATATCTCTACTATGTTATATTGTCTGACACATAACTTTACAAATGCCTCACAAAATTTTTATGAGATTGTTTGAAGGTTACTCGAACAATGCTCTGTTGCTGTTCAATTTTTCTTTGCTCTTTGACATTTATTTTTGAAAACATTTGGACAGAACCAAGGACTTATTGTCCTTGTTCAAAGGCCTAACAGTGGCATGACATGGCATTCCTGGTCTGCACTGTGTCACAGACTCTGTCCCTCTGTATCTGTGTTGGCCCGCATCTTGGGTTCAGTTTCAGTTGTGTTTCATGTTTTGTTGATAGTTGTCGATTCCTCCGCCTGGCGTCTGAGAGACCAGTTGGAGATGGAAACTGGCTAAGGGGAGTAGTGTAGTAGCTAGGATTTTAACTAGCAACATCCTGATTAATAATCCAAAGCTGATGCAACTTTTAAATATTAACTTTATTGAAATTCTTGGCGCCCTGTCTAGGAATTGTTCCTGCCTTGCGCTCTGTGCTTCTGGCTAGACATTGGATGTCCTTGCAACCCTGACCAAGGATTAAGTGGGTAAGAAAATGAAAGAACTTTATTCAAATTTCATATCACACAAGTAGTAGATGTATCAAGCAATTACTAAACCTAACACATAAGAACTTTGAAAACTGTCATGCTCTGCATTAATTTCTCATTCTCAAGACAGCTCTGAAACTCCCTTATCTTTATTCCCCTGACAACATCTCTCAGTAGTCCAGATGGAAATGTATCAACAGTTAAGAGCAGCTGCGGCCAAGCAGAAAACCAATGAATTAAGGGTCATTTGAAATGATGCTGAAAACAAGCGAGTGTTTAATTATATTTTCCAGTGTGCTACATTCTATAAATCAAAAGAATCGTACATATACTGAGTATGGTTAACAATAGCCACCCTAACAATGGGCCAGCTGAAGGGCCAAAGGTCAGGACAGTGCAGGCAGGCCAGAGATGAAACAGAGATGAGGCCTGTGTTAATAAGTATGCTTCAATATACATTTAATTTCATTGCTGGGGGCATGTATGAGAATGCCCTTCCCCCTGGCATGTCTTTTTAATTCCATTAACTTAAAGTTCTGCACCTTGTGAAGGAAGTAGACAAGAATGTGCAACTTGAATTAGATATTGTTGGGCCAGGTCATATAGAGCTTTATGTCACAAAAGGTATTTGGTATATATTGTGAAATCTAACCAGTGGAGCTCCAGCTCTACAAGACCAATACATTGCTTACACTGCTACTCAGAGAAAGGTGCTTGGCCTTGGACTCCACCATATCGCACCACCATATATCATTGAGTCAGGTGATCCCACATATAGTTGCACCTATGTGCACTATATGTGGTATCACCCACATGTGTGTAGAAGATGGTACACTATGGTCAAAAAGGGATGGACATGATCAGCAACAATACTCAGGTAAGCTGTGATGTTTAAATGATGCTCAATTAAGGGGCCCACAGTGTGCCAAAAAATAATCCCCCACACCATTACACCACCCCCCAGCAGCCTGAACCATTGATACATACTTGCTCTCGTGTTTACACCAAATTGTGACCCTACCACCTGAATGTTGCAGCAGAAATTGAGACTCATCAGACCAGGCAATGTTTTACCAATCTTCTGTTGTCCAATTTTGCTGAGCCTGTGGGAATATGTCGACTCAGTTGCCTGTTCATAGCAGATAGGAGTGGCACCTGGTGTGGTTTTCAGCTGCTGTAGCCCATTTGCTTCAAGGTTCAATGTGTTATGTATACAGAGACGCTCTTCTGTATACATCGGTTGTAATGAGTGACTATTTGAGTTACTGTTGCCTAATTACCAGCTCGAACCAGTCTGGCTATTCTCCTCTGACATTGTTGGCCAGAGAATTGCCACTCACTGGGTATTTTCTCTTTTTAGGACCATTCTCTATAAACCCTAGAGATGAATGTGTTTGAAAATTCCAGTAGATCAGTAGTTTCTGAAATACTCAGACCAGCCTATCTTGCACCAACAACCATGTCACACCATTGGTGCCCATTCTGGTGCTCAGTTTGAACTTCAGCACTTCTCCTTGATCATGTCTACATGCCTAAATTTAAAAAAATGTCTAAATGCCTAAAGGTTGTGATTATCTGATTAGATGTGATGTGATTGGCTGACTAGATATTTACGTTAACAAGCAGCTGAACAGGTATACCTTATAAAGTGTCTGCAACGGAGTCTCCAAGAGCAAGGATTTCAGATAATACTGAACCTTATCTATAATATGGATTTTTGATCTAAACACCAATATGTTGTGTGAGATAATGAACCTATATAATTACCTATTTAATTCTTTACTTCTGGAATTTCCCATTTAATGTTTTTGAACTGAAACCTGTGGATATTTTAAATGATAGATAGTGAAACTGTTGCTGGACATATATTGCTGGACAACTGTGTATGATGTAATCTCTCAATTTATTTGTTAAATATTGTGTATATATATACGGTGGGGCAAAAATTAATAATGTAATTGTATGTAATAAATGTAATTTTCATCATAGGTACACTTCAACTATGAGATACAAAATGAGAAAAAAAAATCCAGGAAATCACATTGTAGGATTTTTAAAGAATTTAATTGAAAATCATGATGAAAAATAAGTATTTGGTCACCCACAAACAAGCAAGATTTCTGGCTCTCACAGACCTGTAACTTCTTCTTTAAGAAGCTCTTCTGTCCTCCACTCGTTACCTGTATTAAAGGCACCTGTTTGATCTCGTTATCTGTATAAAAGACACCTGTTCACAGGCTCAAACAGTCAGACTCCAAACTCAACCATGGCCACGACCAAAGAGCTGTCCAAGGACACCAGGAAGAAAATTGTAGACCTGCACCAGGCTGGGAAGAGTGAATCTACAATAGGCAAGCAGGTTGGTGTGAATAAATTGTAAGAAAATGGAAGAGATACAAGACCATTGATAATCTCCCTCGATCTGGGGCTCCACGCAAGATCTCATCCTGTGGGGTCAAAATGATCATAAGAACGGTGAGCAAAAGTCTCAGAACTACACGGAGGGACCTGATGAATGACCTGCAGAGAGCTGGGACCAAAGTAACAAAGGCTACCATCAGTAACACACTATGCCGAGAGGGACTCAGATACTGCAGTGCCAGGCGTGTCCCCCTGCTTAAGCCAGTACATGTCCAGGCCTGTCTGAAGTTTGTCAGAGAGCATATGGATGATCCAGAAGATTGGGAGAATATCATGTGGTCAGATGAAACCAAAATAGAACTTTTTGATAAAAACTCAACTCATCGTGTTTGGAGGAAGAGGAATTCTGAGTTGCACTATACCTACTGTGAAGCATGAGGGTGAAAACCTCATGCTTTGGGGCTGTTTTTTCTGCAAAGGGACAGGACGACTGATCCGTGTTAAGAGAAGAATGAATGGGGCCATGTATCGTGAGATTTTAAGCCAAAACCTCCTTCCATCAGTGAGAGCATTAAAGATGGAACGTGGCTGGTCTTCCAGCATGACAATGATCCCAAACACACCGCTCGGGCAACGAAGGAGTGGCTCCGTAAAAAGCATTTCAAGGTCTTGGAGTGTCCTAGCCGGTCTCCAGACCTCAGCCCCATAGAAAATTTGTGGAGGAAGTTTAAAAGTCCGTTTTGCCCCAAAACATCACTGCTCTAGAGGAGATCTGCATGGAGGAATGGGCCAAAATACCTGCTACAGTGTGTGCCAACCTGGTGAATACTTACAGGAAACGTTTGACCTCTGTCATTGCCAACAAAAGTTATGTTACAAAGTATTGAGTTGAACTTTTGTTATTTTGTTATTGTTATATTTTTCTCATTTTTTCTCTCATAGTTGAAGTGTACCTATGATGAAAATTACAGACCTCTCTCTTCTTTCTAAGTAGGAGAACTTGCACAATCAGTGGCTGACTAAATACTTTTTTGCCCCACTGTATGTCTCACCATACAACAGTAATATGACAATAAATTCTGCATACATTGCTTGAAATGACTCTTCTTATGACTCATTGCTTGATAAGAACCTTCACATGTCATTGGTTTTGAAGGTTATAATGATAACCATATACCCTGACTAGCGCTGTGGTATAGATACACCATTTGACAACACAAATAGTGTTTTTTTCCACTGATCTTGGCTAAATTGGTCTTGGATAAATAGTTTAAATTTTATTTAAAACAAAACAACACACTACTTAAAAGTAATACTTTAATGAGAATTAAAACTTAGAATTAACTTTCTTTTTGGAATACCGTATTTTTCGGGCTATAAAGCACACCAGGTTATATGGCGCGATATCAATGATTGACTTCTAACGGATCTATTTTCATACATAAAGCGCACCGGGTTATAAGGCGCATCAAATGAAACGAAACTCTTAAGTTCCATCGGAAACTTCGTTTGTTTTTCTTCACCTGCCCAGGGCGTCTTCTTGCTTCCTCCACTTCCGTACCATTGATTTGTTAATGTTGAATTCTCTCGCAGCTGCTCTATTTTCGTGTTGTACTGCGTGACTGATAGCGTTGAGTTTGAAATCCGCTTCGAAAATGAATGAATGAATGCACGTACCCTAATGCTGAAGCACATATCGTATTACTCCGCGATGCTGCACACTATGGTGGCCATAAGCTTCGTAACTTACCAAGGCCGTGCTAAAACATTTTGACAGATTTATGAGCGCCATGTACCATCTACAATAGGTTCTAGGTCAGAAAGCACAACCAGAATTAATTCATACATTAGGCGCACCGCATTTTAAGGCGCACTGTCGATTTTTGAGAAAGTTAAAGGATTTTAAGTGTGCCTTATGGTCCGAAAAATACGGTAAGTATTAAAATAAGGACTTAAACTAAAGCACTAAAGCAACAATTTTGCAAGAGGCACCAAGTCTCAGTGCTTCTCGAGGGGGAGACTGTCTGTGTGTATCACGTGACATGGATCAGATGTGCCCCCATGTTAAATAAGCATTAATGAAGGAGCCATTAAACATGTAGTTACCACAATGACCACAAAGGTTGATATTAAAGCTTTACACGAAGCATACAGCAGGGTGTTCTTGTTCTTGCATGACATACACTCATAAATCTGTGCCTTTGTTTTAAAGTTTAACTTTAAACATTTCAAAACCTTACTGAAGTCACTGCTGTGGCGTACTGATGACATGATCCTCTGAAATGCTGACCACATGGATTTTTATGAGTAATTAAAAGGCCATTCACAGGGGCTGTTCAAGGGTACAATAGGGTGAAGGGTTAAAGGCCATGTGACTGTTACTGGTTCCAAATAAACAGACATCAACAGTTAATGAACTGTTGATGTCTGTTTATTTGGAGCCAGTAACAGTCACATGGCCTTTAACCCTTCACCCTTTTATATAAAATATAAAAGGAAATGTAGATGTAATAAAAATCTGTTTTTCATCGGCATACATTATCCTATGGGCTTCGACCATTATTAAACTCAAATTGACCACATAAGTCATACAGCAGGCTTAGCCTTTGACACACAGTTCATTGAATTCACAGGCTGTTAACTGCTCTTCCTATAATCTCTCAAAAGGAGACTTATATATACATACACACATATAAACACACTGCTTCTCCTATAATGTAATACACAGACACACAGACACACAGACACACATATATATATATATATATATATATATATATATGTTTTGAAATTGTTGCTGATAACAGTTTGGATGGTCCTCTTTGGTTTTGCTCCATTTCTTCCAAAACAATCTGATTACTGATTGGTCTGACCACAATACACATTTTCACTGTGTGAAGGCCCATCTCAGATGCCTCCGGGCACGTTTTCACCGCTTTTGGATATGTTTAACATGTGGCTTCTTTTTTAGCACACTAAAGTTTTAAGTGCCATTTGTGAATGCAACTCTGTATTGGAAGTGTATCGGTATTGCTTGACAAGGTATGCCATAGTAATCCCTTGCCCAAAACTAAAAATAGATCACAGTTGTGCAAAGTATAGCGTGACTCTCCAGCAGCACATACTGTAACAATATAGCTAGAATATGGAGAACCTTCTGAGTGCTCACACGTGATCACTAGATCACCACAGAACTCTGTGTATCTGCCTTTAGTCTAAAGCAAGGAAGAATTGTTTCAAAGGTAAAATCTATATGTATAAAGTCATTTTTCAGCATTTTAAATATTGTATTAGTTTTGGTCGGTAACCCAGCTTCTGAGAAAGCAAACGCCACTGATGGCACATGGGAATGTAAAACAGTGGCATTTTTGGTGTTTACTGCTCTCTATTAAATGTGCGTATGGCTGCATGCTTTGGTCAAAGCTTGTGCAGATATACGGCTGTTTTCTCGCCAAGTATTTCCTTTAGATCCTGGTTTCTGCTTGAAATGTTGCGTACACACATTTCAGACCCATTTTTTGTCATACACATCATTTATACATGAGTCCCCAGGACTTGCCAACATGATAGAATGCTGTATTCTGACACTATACTGAAAAATGAGCTCAGTATTACATTTGGCATACATAAATATTTAATTATGCATAGTTAGATAAATGTATACACAATATACAAAAATAAAATGTAACAAACATAAATACTACATAGTTTAAAATAATAAATCAAAAAACAAGATATGCAAACTTTTAGATAATATTTTTGACTACGATCGGCAACAGAAGACTTCAGGAGATATATCTTTTCATTCTCATCACAGCAGAAATTGGATTGAGCAGTATACACTTCTCACTTCAGCAAAGGCATCATGCAGCAAAGTCCTCTTAATGATGGGATGTACAATATTCAACAAATTAGAAAAGCCTGCATATAAATGAGATTCATGTTTGGAGATTTGTCTCTCACATACAGAATGTAAATGGCAGAATAGTTTGCAATTAAGACAAAATACTTTGTGTACAGAGTGTGATTTAACAAACAACTGATACCTACAGTTCCCTCCACAGTTATTGGCACCTGTAAAGTTTCAGTCCTCTTTACAGAATCTCTTGAGATCATCCAGGGTCCTAGGTCCTGTCTTGTGCACTCTCTTCTTTGGCTCACCAGTCAGGTTTCCTGTGGGGTTAAGAGCAGGGGACTGAGATGGCCATGGCAGAAGCTTGATTTTGTTGTTGTTCAGTAAACCACTGATGAGTTGATCTGGGCATGTTTTGAATCAGTGTCCTACTGAACAATACAATGATGTCCCATTTTTAGCTTCTAGACAGAGGTCTACATGTTTTGATTTAAAATGCTCTGGTGAAAATGAAATGGTATTTCCAGGTTCCCAGGGAATTTGCAGATATAACAGCGTTTCTTGCCAAAAAAGCTCACTTTATTTCTTTAACACTCCAACAGTGATTTTTTTTGCCCTTCACTTATCATCATTTTAAATATGTGAATAACTTGGGTCCTCATCCAGGCAAGTTTGTCACAGTTCCAGAGTATTTGAACTTTGTAATTATTGGGCAATTTCACTAAGAGTAAACACCCCAGAGTAACAGGGAGCCTTCGATTAATGCTTGACAAGACTGGAAAGAAAAGTAAAATATAAATAGGAAAAATGCTGTTACATGTTGTATATAAAATTTCTAGGGTGACGATAATTGTGGAACGTGATTTTGATAAAAGTAATTAAAAAAATTCTCAGACTAAAATTTACTTAAATTAAATGTTGGATTATTGTCATTTCATTCACAGAAAGGTGAATTTCTTATAACTCATATTTATACCAATTTTATAATGAATCTTTACCAGGGAAATTGTATGTAATAAATGTACACTAGGCTTGTACTCCACAATATGTTAGAAAATGTCAGATGGTTTTATCCAAGGTGACCCACAGTTGAACTAAGCATTTAAGGGCCTTGCTCCAGGGTGCACTTTACCCGGGCCACACCAGAGGACAGTAACCCTCACCCTCCTCCGGTTATCTGGGGACGAAGTGGCGCCAAGGACTTTCCAGCTTAGACTCAAGATCCTGGAGTGACTGTGTATCGGGCTACTTAATGCCGATGTGCATATTTTACATTTTACTTGAATGACTCCATGACTTATTAGTTTAAATAAATTATTTTCATTCTTACATTTATCATCTACACCGCCCAAGGAGGTTGGGTCCCTTTTTGAATCTTGGTCCTCCCAAGGTTTCTTCCTATAACACTTAGGGAGTTTTTCCTTTCCACTGTCACCCTAGGCTTGCTCAATTTGGGATTGGACGTAGATATTAGGAGATAAAATTGTAAAGTTGCTTTGAGACAATGCTTCATTGTAAAAAGCGATATATAAATAAATCTGACTTGACATGACTAGTTCCCACATTCGGCGATCTCACAATATACACTAGCACACTTAATGTTGTGCTACCATGTCTTTAACTACATATAACTTGTGTATACAAATATACAATGGTGTGAAAAAGTGATTTCCCCTTTTCTGATTTCTTATTTTTTTGCATGTTTGTTATGCTTAAGTTTTTCAGAACATCAAACCAATTTAAATATTAGTCAAAGACAACACAAATAAACACAAAATGCAGTTTTTAAATGAAGGTGTTTATTATTAAGGGTGTCCCAAAACTTGAATCTGTTCATCTGGACATAGATTTTGTTAAAATTATTACGGAAGGAAAAAAATCCAATATCTATTCCTCCCCTCTTCTGGCTGACTAAAGAGGCCATGGCGCCAAAACTTTCCTGTTGTGGATACGATAACCTATAGTGACTCATGTAATGGACTAAATAATGCTAAAACTCCCTCATATTCTGTGTGATATTATATTTTAAAAATATATTATTGTCTTATATTCTATAACTTTATGTTCTCTATTTTATTATAATCTGCATAATATTGTATTCTTTTTAATTTATATATATATATATATATATATATATATATATATATATAAATAAAGCAGTTTTTTTTTTTTTCTCTAAACATTCTCTTTTTTAATTTTCTTTTAGTTCTCTATTATTTAGCTTCTATGTACGTAAGCTATTACTATAAATGGATTAATTAGGTAACATCGTTTCATTCTCAAATATAGGAATCTATGTTTCCCAAGTAGGTCGGGCCCCTTTATTAGTCTTGGTCCTCCCAAGGTTTCTTCCTTAAAACAGTTGGGGAGTTTTTCCTTGCCCCTGTCACCCTAGGCTTGCTTAGTTAGGGCTGTGGGTCTAGATATTTGTAAAGTCAATTCAAGTCAAGTCAAGTCAGATCTATTTATATAGCGCTTTTTACAATGGAGCATTGTCTCAAAGCAACTTTACAAGTTTAGATTATCTCCTAATAACTACATCCATTCCCAGTAAAGCTGCTTTGAGGCAATGATCTGTTGTAAAAAGCAATTAAA
This sequence comes from Ancistrus triradiatus, assembly GCA_025084515.1. Lineage (NCBI taxonomy): Eukaryota > Metazoa > Chordata > Actinopteri > Siluriformes > Loricariidae > Ancistrus > Ancistrus triradiatus. Next base: position 214,784 of record JAJAGP010001159.1, read on the forward strand.
TGAAGAAAAAAACAGTGTATTGTATAATAAAATGCCCATATCTACATTTAGGCCAAAAATATTCCCAATCACCTGGAACTGTGATAAACTCACCAGGGTTAGAAATGACGAGATGGTAAGAGAGCCAAAAAACTCACCAAAGAAACTTTACAGGTTTAGATTATCTCCTAATAACTACGTCCAATCTCAAATTGAGCAAGCCTAGGGCGACAGTGGCAAGGAAAAACTCCCTAGTTCTAGGAAGAAACCTTGGGAGGACCAAGACTCAAAAAGGGACCCAACCTCCTTGGGCGGCGTAGATGATAAATCTAAGAGCGAACTAAAGTCATGGAGTCAAAGTTTGAATAGAATGTGAAGTATGCACATCGACATTAAGTGGGCCGGGGGGTATATGATGATAAATCTAAGAGCGAAACTAAAGTCATGGAGTCATGGTCGAATAAAATGTGAATTATGCACAGTGAGCTCCATCAGATGTACATCATGTGTAGGGCCGGAACTGCCGGAACACAGCTCGGAGAGAAAACAGAAAATGTAATTAGTTATTGATTAAGAGCACAGTGTTTATTAACAATCACTGATGCCATGTCAATCACTGATGCCAAGTGTAGCATGAGACCCCGGCAGCATTAGCTATAGCAGCATAGCTAGAAAGCTAGAAAGAGGAGAACTGGTAGGAAACACAGCCAAGAGGGATCACATGAGACTTGGCAACCCCACGAGCGGCAGAAGACAGCAACCCAACGTCTCTGATCACCATAAGACTCTTTGACTATGAACCCCCCAGCTCTGCCCTTATTCTAAGGCAAGGATGCATGAGTCAAGATCACGAGGACCGAAGCCTAGTTTCCAGCCAGACCGCCCACTCGACACTCCCGCTAGCGGACAAGCAGGCAGGTTCAGACATGACTCCAGAACTCCGGCCCCCCCAAACCCAAACCATGCAACCTGCGTCTAAATCCCTGGCCTTTCCCCCTGCTGTGACTTTTTTTAATTCTAGGAATGTAAAAGAAGTCCTGCACCCTGCGAAACGAAGTAGAGAGGTGGTTGGGATTGTAAAAACTCTAGTGGAGGTTTACTCAGATAATGTGGGGCCAGGCCATGTAGAGCTTTATAAGTTATAAGAAGTATTTTGTAAATCAATGCGGAATTTGGACTGGTAACCAGTGCAGTGATGATAGAACAGGAGTGATATGATCAAATTTTCTAGTTCGTAAAGCACTCGGGCACTGCATTCTGAACTAACTTGAAGTTTTATTTATAGATTTACTAGAGCATCCAGTAAGAAGGTTTTTGGCTAATCAATGCGGATTTGACTGCGGAACCAGTGCATGATGCATAGAAACAGGAGGGTGCATTGATCAAAGGCATTACAGTAATCCAACCTTGAGGTTATAAACGCATGAACAAGTTTTTCCCGCATCATTAAAAGAGAGGATATTTCCTAAGTTTAGCGATATTACGTAATTGAAAGAAAGCAATTCGAGTGATGCTGCTAATGTGCGCATCAAAGGAGAGATCTGAGTCAAATGATGACCCCTAAGTTTTTTTTACAGACGGACTGGGCAATACTGGACAGCCATCTAGATTTAGGATAGATGTAGCCAACCTGTCCCTCTCACAGCTTGGGTCCCCACTAATAAGCACCTCAGTTTTATCTGAGTTAAGTAAGAGAAAATTAAAATAACATCCAATCTTTTCTTTTTTCTTTTTTTTTTTTTTTTTTTCTTCTTCCTTTAACTATAGCAATCGTATTGTTTCATTCTGCTTTGAGTTTTTTTTTAATCAATCAATACAATTAAATTTATTAAAGAACATCTTATAACTGAACGATATGGTCCTAATCTAAATATTTACATTTTGTCATTATATCAAGCTTCAGATCTCATGAAACAGGCAGTTCATTTATTTTTCTTCACTACTGTTTTGAACTATGTTGACTGTAAACTGGACAACACCCAGTATCAGTGACACCACTTCTTCTGCTCAGGATTATTTGATTGAAACTACATTTATAATATTGGGTGTTGTATGCTATCTGCTTCACATTTAATTTATAGTATTATATACTGTAGACCTATTACGTTTCTGAAAGCATATCTTTGTTTTATCCAGTGAAAACATTGCTACTTGCAGTATTTGATTATTTGAGGTAGTTTGTATGTAACATCAGAAAAATGTTTTAACCTTTAAATGTCATGTCCCTCTGTAGTCTTACTTTTTCCTGTTGCACCATGAACTGCATATATGAAGCACCTTAGGACACAAAAACTACAGAAGGAAATGTGTTTGTTTAAACTGGTCCTGTTGTCTCCGATATGCAACATACAATAGAGTTGTGACAAGTCTAAAGTAGTTTCTAGCAGGCTTGAACAGTGCAGAAATCCAGTTCTTGCGGCTTACTCTTGCCTATGCAGTGTTTTCTCTGTAGTAACATCCCAGTTTGAGTGACACAGTGTACTTGCCGTCTCTTGAAACCTTTCCCACAGCTTTTTGAGCAAGCAGACCACTCGCTGATACTCCACTCAGGGCAAGGCTGACCACACACCTTCATAACACTAGGTTTTTGGGTGCTGTTACAGTATACTGCTACTTTACCATGCGAGTCCAGGCAGTGAACAAATCTTTTCTGGAAGCCATTCCCATAACTCACAGAGCATTGTTCCCACCCACTTGTCACCCATTTACTGGAAGGTTTTTGATAGGCTGGATTTTTGAATTGTACCTTGTAATTGTCTGTCAAAATTCTGTTGTGAGGAAGCTTCCTCCATCAGTATTTTCTGCTCCTTGTTATCCTTGGTCAGGTAGTAGGAATAGCGCACACGAGGTGGTGTCATTTTACCCACGGACAGTACCTCCACTGTCAGAGGCTCCTGGAGAGGTCTTACTGCCTGCAGTATCTCCACAGATGTGGAAGTTCCACTGTAATGCAGTAAGCTACCTTTGATGAGAATATCACGCTCAACTGCAGATACCACATAATTCCCATTGAGGAGATACTGACCATGAATATTCTTGATAGCTAAGTAGTTGTCATCATTTACCAACCCTCGGTAGCCACGTTGTCTGATATCTACATTTGAGGCTCCGACTGGAAGTGTCACCACAAAATTATATCCATGTCTGAAAAAAAAAAAACAGTTCAGTTTTAGTTAACTGTGGACATTTAGACCTACTGAATCACACAATGACCTCAATTTTGAGGCACATAAAATGCAACTTACACGGGTTTGGTGAACACTCCAGAGGCTTTTTTGCAGTTTTGATTGTTTCCTCCACATACTCCACACTTGTCAAACTTCAAGCTGTATCTCAGCTCACCATCACACCCTGCTTTGATACACTTCCCTTGAACACAGACGGCCGAGGTGTCAGGGGAGCAGACTGTTCCATCCACGACCTGTTCATTTTGACATTTTGATAAAACACTATATCAGTGCATTCCACTTGACAGCTCTGATGGCTCTTGAATTCACACCTTGCTAACAGCATGGTAGAATGTACCAGACAAAGTGCTTAGCTACAGTGTGAAACAAATAACATATCTGAGTAAGAGGTTTAATCTGTAATTGGTCTATTTTGAGCTGTTGTGTAAACAGCTGGATTTGATGTTCCACAGCTGCATATTCTGGTTACTGCCCTCTTCTGTCCCACTTGTACTTGTAAAGTACAAAAAGTACTTTGACATGGACAGCAATATCTGTTATTATTCAGTTATTCAGGGTGGAACATACAAAGATAATGTGTGTATACCTTTGGAGCAAGTACATAAAAGTATCCTGTGCCTTTGGCTCTGCAGATGAGCTTGCACCTGTCCCTTGGGGAAATGCCCGAGTACTTAGGCACCCACACCACAGGAGAACCAAGTCTGTTAATTTTGAGAATGAAATTATTGAAGGCCTCACACTGCTCCTCACGAAAGCTTTTTCCTGCCAACAGCAAAACATCAGTACATATTATTCACAAATTCAGGCTCACACTGTGACAAAAAATGCAATGATTTTATAATAATAATATTACTGTAAAGGTGGAGGAGGTGACTAAAATACGACAGACAATAAATCTAGCCTGTATACCTGAAGGTTTGCATGTCTCCAAATTGCAGGACCGGTATTTCATACGCAGGCCATGGCAGTATTTGCCTCCATTTTCTGGACTAGGGCTGTTGCAGTGCCTTTTGGCCATCTGAACTCCTCCTCCACATGTACGAGAGAAAATTCCATAAGCTTCCCACTTTCCCCACTGTCCATCTACCTGTGAAAAAGCCATTATGCACTGTATGCAAGTCCTCTATAACTGCAAGATATGCATATGTTTCCTCCATATTTTGGTTTGTAGTGTAAAATGTGATGGTGGTAAAGATATTTCACGAGTCTGATGTAGCATAAACATTACATTTACTTGAAAGATTTATGTGCCATCTACACTGAAAGTTTGAAAGGCACAGCAATGATGACAAACAAACACTTTCTTAGTGCTCCTACCTTTGGTTTAGTGGTGGTATTCTTATTTGTGCAGGCACCCCGATAACATATCTTGTTGCCACAACTGGTGCCATCAGCCCAAGGGAAGTGGCGAGTTTGGCACACTAGCTGTGCCCTGGCCCTTCCTGTGCACCACAGCTTTGAACAAGCTTCATTGTAAGGGCAAGGCTGGAACCCAGACCCAAATGCCAATTCACACTGGCGACTGAGGCTATACGCAAGTCCTGGACTGTTCTCTGGTAGTTCAAGCAGTTTCTGGGGTTTGTCTAGTAGACAGTCACCTTATAGAAACAAACAAAGTCTGAGATGGTATTCATAGAACAACATAATTGAATAATGCTGCTTTTGAAAAGGACATTTAAAATACAGTGGTGCTTGAAAGTTTGTTAACGCTTTAGAATTTTCTATATTTCTGCATAAACTGCTCGCTTCAGGTCCTTCCACAACATTTCGATTGGATTATGGTCAGGACTTTAACTTGGCCATTTCAAAACATTAACTTTATTCTTCTTTAACCATTATTTGGTAGAACGACTTGTGTGCTTAGGGTCGTTGTCTTGCTGCATGACACACCTTCTCTTGAGATTCAGTTCATGGATAGATGTCCTGTCATTTTCCTTTAGAATTTTCTGATAATTCTGAATTCATTGTTCCATCAATGATGGCAAGCCATCCTGGCCCAGATGCAGCAACACAGGCCCAAACCATGATACTACCACCACCATGTTTCACAGATGGGATAAGGTTCTTATGCTGGAATGCAGTGTTTTCCTTTCTTGGAGTGATCTTTGTTGGACAACCACTCCTGGGGAGGATAACAATGGTCTTGAATTTCCTCCATTTGTACACAACCTGTCTGACTGTGGATTGGTGGAGTCCAAACTCTTTAGATATGGATTTGTAACCTTTTCCAGCCTGATGAGCATCAACAACTCTTTTTCTGAAGTAAGGACCATGTGTTCAAATCATCACAAATATGACAGGTGGCTACTAATGACATTTGCCTTATTGTTTAAATAGCACAGGCAGACAAAATATTCATAACCAGCCACTCACTACCTGTCTACTACTTTTCGATGAAGTCCCAGTTTTGTTGCAGCAGCCATGATTTACTTTCTATGAGGTGTTTTATGCCAGCTGGCATGTCATCAAAAAGATTCGTTGGTTTAAATCCACCAGATTGCCCATACTGACCGTAGCCACTGTCCAGGAAGTCAGTCACAATGGTAGCACTGCAAATGGACCAGGGACTGTTGTGATCAACCTGGATGAGGGTAGGAGACATCATGTGGTTGTCCTTCATTTTCCCATACTTCTCACAGGTCTTCACATTGTCATGTGGCATACTAAGAACATGACCTTGACACAGAGAAAGTCACTGAGATGATTAGCAATTGAGAACATCTTATATTGGCAACTCATAAAACATTATCCCGTATTCTCACTATGAGACTATTAAAAGTTAAGAAAATAAATTTTTTCTGTTTTAGTTGTCTTATCAAATTAAAATATATCATCTTTCCTTACATTGCAGCTAACCGTCTGCAACGGTGACAGCTAACATATGCTTCTTGCCAAACACCAGGCAGTGCAATATGCTTGTAGGAGAGAACTAACTGTGGTATTATGCTACCTTAAGGAATATAATGTACCCTGTGAATTATGGGGTCAGTTATGCTCCCTCAGGCTTTCAGTCATGGAGTGGATATGATATGACTGGGGTTCAAACATGCAGTCCCCCAGTGACAGGATGAACAGTTAGTGATATGCCAATTAGGAATAATCGAACTAAATACAGTGGTGTGAAAAAGTGTTTGCCCCATTCCTGATTTCCTAGTTTTTTTTTCGGAACATCAAACCAATTTAAATATTAGTCAATACAAGTCAATACAAAGACAATACAAGTAAACACAAAATGCAGTTTTTAAATGAAGGTGTTTATTATTAAGAGAGAAAAAAATCCAAACCTACATGTCCCTGTGTGAAAAAGTGATTGCCCCCCCTTGTTGAAACATAACTTAACTATGGTTTATCACACCTGAGCTCACTTTCTCTAGCCACACGCAGGCCTGATTATTGCCACACCTGTTCTCAGTCAGGACATCACTTAAATAGGACCTGCCTGACAAAGTGAAGTACAGCAAAATATCCTTAAAAGCTACACATCATGCCGAGATCCAAAGAAATTCAGGAACAATTGAGAAAGAAAGTAATTGAGATCTATCATTCTGGAAAGGGTTATCAAGCCATTTCTATAGCGTTGGGACTCCAGCGAACCGCAGTGAGAGCCATTATCCACAAATGGCGAAGACATGGAACAATGGTGAACCTTCCCAGGAGTGGCCGGCCGACCAAAATTACCCTAAGAGAGCAGCGACGACTCATCCAAGAGGTCACAAAAGACCCCACAACAACATCCAAAGAACTGCAGGCCTCACTTGCCTTAGTTAAGGTCAGTGTTCATGCCTCCACCATAAGAAAGAGACTGGGCAAAAATGGCAGAGTTCCAAGACGAAAACCACTGCTGAGCAAAAAGAACATTAAAGCTTGTCTTAATTTTTCCAGAAAACATCTTGATGAACCCCAAGACTTTTGGGAAAACGTTCTGTGGACTGATGAGACAAAAGTTGAACTCTTTGTTAGGTGTGTGTACCATTACATATTAAAAGTAACAAAGCATTTCAGAAAAAGACCGTTATAACATCAGTGTTGCCAGCTAGGCTACAGATGCTCGTGGCGCTCACTTGAAGTAAGCAGAAAATGAATGAATGTCACCAGCTAGGACTCGTGTTGTGTGTTATTGAATTGAAACTCCCAAGAGTTGCTCTAAGAATAGATTATTATTAGTCATTGTGCTTACCTAGTTCATGAGCTGTGGTGAAGGCAGAGGGTAGCCCATCATCCTCAATAACTGAACAGCTTCTCTTGGGATCACATATGGTCCCAACGTCAGCCATGCCCAGAGTGTCACAAGTCGTAGCCCCACACAAATCCTTATGGAATTTTAAATAGGTTATGGCCAGTAAGCAGGGCACTGACACAGATCTTATTGCCAAAATGATAAATTAACAAAAGCCGTTTGAAAGCATTTGTTTCCCTACTAAAGTGCTCCAGGTTTACACAGTACACAGTACAAAGCAATTACCTTTAACAATTAAGAACATTTGCACAACTATGAGCAGGGAAGAAATTATCTCCTGTCCACCTGGTTGTCCAGGCAAAGGATGTGCAAAAACTTGGCTAGTTCCTACTTAGTGTGTTCTGTTTAGTGAACCCCTTTCAGACAGAATGTTCTCTGGGAGGCTTAGGTGCCAGAAGATGTGCTGGAATGGTATTTACAGGATGAACTTGACTGAGCAGGAGAAGTTACTGACCTTCGTCATGTTTGTAGTGTGGCCCTTGGACTCTGGCAGGTTGATAAAAGTCATTACTAGGGACACTCAAGGACTGAGAGAGGCTAGAGTTTGACCGTAGCAAGAGTTCTGGTCACCAAACACTGGGCACAGGATATAAAGTTGTGTCCACCACCATGGATTCTAGAGCTGCTTAGTTTTGGCCTACCCAGGGTGAGTGGAGCAAGGTGATTTAATGGGATCAGGTGATCAGCTGGTCATTGAGAGACAGGGCACATGTTTCCTGTCAGCTGGGCACTGGGTCATCATATTTTCACTGAGTAAGAGTGAGTTACAGGAGTGAGCTACAGGAACAGTTTCTGTGGTTTGCCATGTTGCTATGAGAGGACCCCCGCATCTGATGTGTCTACCTCCAAAAAGAATGGCATGCTTGGGTCTGAGTACTTGAAGACTGGAACACTGGAAAAAGCCACCTTTCATGTACAGGAATGCTTGTGTAGCCTGAGGAGTCCAGGAAGAAAACAGATCTTGCCTTTAAGGAGAGCAATGAGCAGCATTACTAGATAAATCTCCTGTAAAAAATTATGAACCATAGATAACACTGAAATTCCTTAACAGAACTAGGTAGGTATACCTCGGGACTGCTGTGACCTTGCTATTAAAGTCAAAGAGGTCAGAAATGAGATAGGTTGTACATAAAATTCACATTTCAACATTGCAACAGCTTATGTGGTAGAAGGTATTGGAGCACCTGGCAGACATGGGTAACATAAGCAGTCAGGGAGGGTGAGTAAGTGAATGTCACGGAGGACATCATTGACTAGAGACTATAAAACATATGGGGTATTGGACAGTCTGAATGACAGAGATTGTCATTCAGAATGTGATTGAGAAGAATTAATAATTGTGATAGAATAGGACAGTTCCATCCTCAAAAGTCACCAGTAAATCTGTCTCCCATTTCTTTCCAGCAGAGAGGACAGAAGAATGGACCAGGAAGGAAAACTAAACCATGTAATTTAGAAATACATGTGTTTGTCACTTAATGTTCATGATGCCAAGATACTGCAGTGTTTCCCATATATTGATTTGTTTAATACCAACACTGAGAGATACCAACACTGAATTTTCTAAAATATATTTTGTAAATTCGCCCTACAATGGTTTGTAGCCCTGTCTAGGGTTGTTCCTGCCTTGCGCCCTGTGTTGCTGGCTAAGCACCTGTCCTCCCATGACCCTGTTCAGGATTTGCCTCTTCCACAAACACAGTATTTCATAAGAGAGCAAGTAACCAAGAAGCACGCAGATGCAAGCGCATTTAACCCTGGTGTGCTATGTTGCAATGACGCATGAGCAGGTGGTTCATAAAAGAGCAGTGAACTGAGAAGCATGCAGAATGCAAGCACATTTAACTCTGGTGCACCATGTTGCAAAGATGCAGTTCTTCTTTCTCTGCTTGACTTTGTATTTAATAAAAGTTTCTGCTCCAGAGGCTGAACTGTTACAAGTGTCATTACAACTGTTATGTATCTGGAAAATACTATATGGAATAAATAGGTTAATAACCTTAATAAAAAGATCATGCCTCCTTGATACAGGTTGGAATTGTAGATACCTGAACAAATGTGTTTTAAGGAGGGGGAAGCTGGATTTATATATGAATATAGATCATGGATAGAATTAATACTCTGCCAATTCTGAAAAGCAGAGTCCGTTGATGAAGAGGGAATGGAATAGGTTGCCATTGACAGAGATATGTATTGAATGGACCTGTAGGCCAATATGAAGTGTATCCCTAACGATCGTGTTGCCTACTGAATGGTCGTGTGACATGGCAAGGGTAAGGCAAGTAAAATCATAAGGGAGATTTGTCTGCATCAATCCAGTGTAACCCATGCAGGAACCCAGTCGCTTGAGGCTGCAATGACCTTTGTGCCAGAACAAGGTGCAATGCAGATTTGTTGCCCAACAGTAAAACATAAAATTTAACAATTTCCGGTTTCTAATTCCATATAAAACTGGAAATATATTGGTCTATGGTGCTGAAATATGAGATGGGTTTAAAATCTGGGATGTATAAGACTAAGCATAAAAATGTTGGTAGAACATTCGTTTCGAGTTTACCTGGCCAACCACAGATGATATAAGAGGAAGAGAGTTGCCTAGCATTGTTGCCTATTGTCTAGCATGCAGGTAAAATGAAGATCAGAGGGGGATGACTCCTAAATATTTGAAATCATGCCTGGCAAGCTGAAGTTAAGCCATCCACCATCATATTAATGGGAAAAAGTTAACTTAGCAAAAAATTGCAATAGTCCTTACATGTACTTTGAAGTTTATATAATTGATGACAGTATGAACCCAATATATTTAATGCTTTGTTTAATCAACTTAATTTTATTTGCTAACTAGAAAGTGCAGTTCCTGCAGAAACTGCGAGTGTGTTGCGGTGGTGCGTGCCCCTGCGACGTGCATCAGGGACTGAGTATGTAGGTCGACAGCCGACTATAGTCACCTCAGGGTGCACACGGGACCAAGGCTGCTGAACTACAAAACGTTAGGTCTAAAACTGACTGAGTTACATTCAATGACCTTCCAGAGGCCCCAGTGATCCGTCGGGGACCTCAAGGACAGCAAAAGCATGACATGTCACCTCAGACTGCACTCGGTATCAAGCCTGCCGAATTTCGTTGCTGTACATTGAAAATCAACCGAGTTATGGTCAATGACCTGCCAGTGGCCCCAGTGCCAATCCTGGGCCTTCAGGGGCCCCAGGGGCATGACATTTTACCTCAGATTGCACCCAGGACCAAGCCTGCCGAATTTCGTGGCCGTAGGTGTAAAATCATCTGAGTTGTGGTCACTGACCTGCCAGGGGCCGCAGTGCCCAGCAGTGGCCCTTAGGGGCCCCATGGGCATCACATGTCACCTCAGATTGCCTCCGGGATCAAGCTTGCAGAATTTCATGGTCATAGGTTGAAAACCGACTGAGTCAGGGTCAATGACCCGGCAGCTGCCCCGCTGCCCAGCCAGGGCCGTCAGGGATTGATGACATGGGCATGACATGTCACCTCAGTTTGCACCCGGGACTAAGCCTGCCGAATTTCATGGCCATAGGTCAATAACTAACTGAGTTACAGTCATTGGCCTGCAAGGGGCCATAGTACCCAGCCGGGGTTCACAGGGGTCCCATGGGCATCACATGTCACCTTAGATTACACCCAGGACCAAGCCTGCCAAATTTCATGGCTGTAGGGCGATAACTGTCCTGCCAGGTACCTCTGTGCCCTCTGTGGTACTATGCAAACAATGGACCTAATAATCCAGGAAACGTGCACAGAACTGAAATGCGCTGCTGCTTTGGAACGTACAGTTGTTGTTGTCGCTCGATTTAAAGTCATTTTGCGCTGTCGTTTCTGATTTTTCGCTCTCGTATTAAAGATGCTGTCACTCCATACCAATGGGTGTAATTTCAGTTCCGAAGTGCCCGTCTGTTTGAATGAGTGAAGCTGTGACTCTGTGGGCGTGGCCTGCGAGTGTGTGTGTGTGTGTGTGTGTGAGAGAGGGGAGACACAGGGTGAATCAAGTCAAGTCAAGTCAGATTTATTTATATAGCGCTTTTTACAATGGAGCATTGTCTCAAAGCAACTTTACAAGTTTAGATTATCTCCTAATAACTACGTCCAATCCCAAATTGAGCGAGCCTAGGGCGACAGTGGCAAGGAAAAACTCCCTAGTTCTAGGAAGAAACCTTGGGAGGACCAAGACTCAAAAAGGGA
>JAJAGP010001160.1:0-7500 GCA_025084515.1 Ancistrus triradiatus
GATTTTAAGCCAAAACCTCCTTCCATCAGTGAGAGCATTGAAGATGGATCGTGGCTGGGTCGTCCAGCATGACAATGATCCCAAACACACCACTCGGGCAATGAAGGAGTGGCTCCGTAAAAAGCATTTCAAGGTCTTGGAGTGGCCTAGCCAGTCTCCAGACCTCAACCCCATAGAAAATTTGTGGAGGAAGTTGAAAGTCCGTGTTGCCCAGTGACAGCACGAAAACATCACTGCTCTAGAGGAGATCTGCATGGAGGAATGGGCCAAAATACCAGCTACAGTGTGTGCAAACCTGGTGAAGACTTACAGGAAACGTTTGACCTCTGTCATTGCCAACAAATGTTATGTTACAAAGGATTGAGTTGAACTTTTGTTATTGACCAAATACTTATTTTCCACCATAATTTCCAATTAAATTATTTTGTCTCATTTTGTCTCTCATAGTTGAAGTGTACCTATGATGGAAATTACAGACCTCTCTCATCTTTCTAAGTAGGAGACCTTTGAACAATCAGTGGCTGACTAAATACTTTTTTGCCCCACTGATGGATTTGTCGGAACATTTCCCCATCGTAAATCAGGGAGCCCCTGTACAATACAACTCCATTAATTCAGGTAATGCCTTATACAGTGTGGATTTTCTGTCGTAAGGTATGTCATGTCAGTTAAAATCCTCTCTACATAGAGAATGCCTTATGCGTCACAATTCCACAATTCTTTAAAAAGAAGGAGCAAAGGCAAACAAATGGTCTTGGGTCGGTGACAGAATTGATGCTTTCAGAGTATGGCTAAAATGTGCCTCAAGTCACCAACAGTGGTTCAAGCAGTCAGATTTAAATAATCTTTTTTGCAAATATTCTTGACACAATCTCACACATCCCTCACTAAACCCTAACACAGCTTCAAGTGACGGAGAGTTTGGCTCCCTGAAGCATAATGGCAGTCAAGCACGGCATGATCCTATCGACTGTACACTATGCTTTCTCTACTGTGACACTGGAGTACAGTCGAATACAGCGCCCACAAAACACACACACACACACACACACACAAGCGAGGGTTTTGTGTGTATGGGAGAGGGAGGTTTAGCATAGGGAGGTACAGTAGTAGGCGGATCATAATGACGTTCTCGCTGCAGGCCCCTGAAAACCGCAGTGAAGATTAAAACGGCGGAATAAGCATAACACACCTCAGATGCACAGAAAGCGCCACAGCCTGAATCAACAAGCCACAGATCTCCAATAGATGACAGAGAGGACAAAAATGAGTCTCATAGGTCTTTTCTTTCCTAACATCCAACCGCCTTAATAATAGACTCGATTCTGCTAGGTACAGATTCCATCAGTGTCCTCACATGTATACACACTCAAACTGTGCCAACTCTATGTATTAAGGTACATAGACATGATAAAGACGACCTGCTGAAGATGTAGTTTAGAACCTGCTGATCTACTGAGATTTTCACAAACAGCCATCTCTAGGGTTTACAGAGAATGGTCCAAAAGAGAGAAGATATCCAGTGAATGGCATAAATGCCTTGTGATGCCAGAGGTCAGAGGAGAATGGGCCAACTGGTTCAAGCTGATAGAAAGGCAACAGAAACTCAAATAAGCACTCATTACAACCAAGATATGCAGAAGAGCATCTATAAATGCACAACATATCAAACATTGAAGTAAATGGGCTACAGCAGCAGACCCAAACCGGGTGACACATCCTTTCATCTAAGAGGATAAAATTCACACAGCCTCACCAAAATTGGACAATAGAAGACAAATGTTGTCTGGTCTGATGAGTTTCGATTTCTCCTGCGACATTCGCATGGCAATTTGGCATAAACAACATGAACTCCTAGATCCATCCTGAATTGTATCAACAGTTCAGAGTGGTGCCATTGGTGTAATGGTGTGGAGGATATTTTCTTGGCACACTTTGGGCCTCTTAATACCAGCTGAGCATTGTTTAAACACCACAGCCTAGTTGAGTATTGCCACTGACCATGTGCATCCCTTCATGGCCACAGTGTACCACTACTCACTGTGAGGCGAGCAGAAACAAAGCAAGAATAAACAAATATTGTCTGAAAAGGAAGCATTTTAGAAGACAAAGTAGCCGTATATTACCATGACGTCCAAACTCTTTCAAAGACCAGTCCCAAGCAAGCAAGCAACCAAAACGCTCTTATGTTTACCGCATGCTCCATATTGGCGACAACGTGGCTAATTATGAAGTCTAAGTGCAACAGAGTGGCACAGCCCAAAAGAGTTTGTACAAAGTGTGGGTTCATTCAGATTTCAAAAGCAAATGTGTGACATGCACCCACACTTCCTGCTTTCAAAGCAATTCCCGTTCCATTGTTTCTTGGAGCACCTCTCCACTCGGCGCACTTCAGGCCATATTTACAATCGAGAGTAGAGTCAGCTCGCTCTAATTACAGATTCTCTGGCTGACATCTGGGTCAGGACTGAGCATGTGCGGAGCATTGTAGTAGACACAAAAGCTTGGGAGAGAACACAGCTGTATCGCCGATGCACCTATTGTGGAAAAAAAACCTACACAGGCAGCAGCACTTGGGTAAATATCAAAAGACAAACATTATTACAATTCCTGTGATAATGACATGCAGCTTGTCCCTGCGAGGGATTCTGATATCCTTTTTTGTAGTGGCTTGCTCGCCAATTAGTCAATGGAAAGACCAAAATGAATGCTACTGCATACATTATAGCAGGTGTTTTCTTGTTATACTAAGAAATACATTATAACAACCAAACATACAGTAGGTAGGATGTCTGTACAGTATCCATTTTATATATTAACTTGTTGGAGCGGCAGCACCACCAGTCAAAAAATCATTATGTACATAATGGAGATTTGGATTACTATAGGGTTTACTTTGCCCCAAAAAGCACACAATATATGAAGGAATCAGGATGCGTAACACAATGGTGGCATGTGAAGAGTTTTTATTGTGCAAACTGCCCCCCCAAGTAATTTCGCTCCAGTAAGACATACCTCAGATCCAGTGGTTTACTCATTGCTCTGAACCTGTCGCTGGATTGTTTTTGCGTTCATAATGTCGCTGCACTGCTTACTTTTTTGTCATATGTACTGCCTCTTACTTCAGTGTCACTCCCTCCTACCAGTGTGCCCTCATTACTGCAGTGTCCAGCTCTCAGATCGTAGACTGGCTCAGAAAGCTGATCTGAAGTTCACTAATCGATATCTGACTCCAGAGCTGGCCACAAACAGCCAACATCCTGCAAGCCAATGCTATTATATTCTACTCTGCCTTCTGCATTCGACAATATAACGCTGTCATGCAATACAACCTACGCACGTTGCTCCACGTATCACTGCAGTAAATCCTACACTTCGCAATCTCACTGCTTATATCGGTGACGTTTAATCCTGCTCCAGCATGTGACAACAACAGATCATTTACCTTCCAAAAAAAGGCATACCATCAAAGCAGACATTATCAGACACACTCCAGGGGAGAAAAAGGATGGGAGTCACAAAAAGGGTACCCCCTACACCATTACACCACCACCTCCAGTCTGAACTGTTGATACAAGGCAGGATGGATCCATGATTTCATCTTGTTTAAGCCAAATTCTGACCCTACCAGCAGGAAGACCCTACCAGCAGAAATTGAGACTCATCAGACCAGGCAATGGTTTTCCAGTCTTCAACTTGTAGCCTCAGTTGCCTGTTCTTAGTTGAAAGGAGTGGTCTTCTGCTACTGTAGCCCATCTCCCTGGATAGTTTCTCTTTTTTGGCCCATTCTCTGTAAACCCTAGAGCTGGCTGTGCATGAAAATCCCAATAGATCAGAAGTTTCTGAACAGCCCGTCTAGCACCACCAACCATGCCACGTTCAAAGTCACTTAAATCACCTTTCTTCCCCATTCTGATGCTCGGTTTGAACTTCAGCAGGTCGTCTTGACCATATCTACATGCCTAAATGCATTGAGTTGCTGCCACGTGATTGGCTGATTAAATATTTGCCTTAGTGGGCAGTTGAACAGGTGTACCTAACAAAGTGGCTGGTGAGTGTATCTAAGCTAAAACAGTGTTCTCAACATTGTAGAAACCTCCCTGGTCAGTTTTTGTATAATAACTAAAAACAGATGAGTGTTCAGCAAGAAGGAACACTGGGACTTTTCTGACTTACACAAATATCCAGCTGTCCACAATCCTCTCTTCACTCTACACCAATCAGTCTAATAGAGCACTCCAGCACTCCAGATTCAGTCTAGCTGTTTACTGCCTCTATAACTCACTAACACTACTCGAGCACCTTTCACCTGCCGCCCCTGCGTGATTGTAAGTATTATGCTCTCTACAACATTTAACTGTCTAGTGGCACTCTAGAGTCCTTAAATCTGTACCAGGGCTGACATTATGGGTTTTTTTCTATTCCTCCTTACCACTGACTCCCTTTTCTCCAGGGCTTTCTAAACCATCCTTGTAATAAACAACTTGATTTCTTTCTAGAAGGTGTTTGTTTGTTTAACGTCACATTAGCATCAATGGCTATTCGTGACAGGCGCAAGGTCATAACGATACTAGTCAGATGCACTCACACTGGGGTCAATTAAATGGACCAATTAACTCAACACGTCTGTGGGACCTGGGAGGGATCAGAGCATCTGGAGTAAACCCACGCCGATCCACGGAGGAGGTGCAGGTTCCACATAGGTGGAGTCTGCAGTCAGGATTGAAGCAGTGTCAGTAATGGGGGGAAATGTGGTCATTTCAAGAGCCCTTGGAAAACACAGGAGCCCAAATGCCTCATGAAAATGAACCAGTGCATTAACCTGTCAGGAGGCCATCCATTTCTGTTGGTGTCCCTGACCAGTACATGGATATTGTCTTCTTTTAGAGTGACAAACCTGAACCTCATCTACCAAAAACGCAAAAGATAACTGGGCATATACCTTCTACATAGGGATGCACTGATACTGACTTTCTTGGGCCGATATGATAACCAATTATTTCCAATTGTTGTGACTGATACGATGTGAAAACTGATAATTAAACCTTGCTGTATTTACAAGGTCACCTCACAGCTCCAGTGCCCCGGTTCGATCCCGACTTCAGACATTCCATAGACGTGTGGTAATCATTTTACATGGTAATAAAACCGATAAATCAGACATGGTGATTACTGTAAACATCAGTTGCAGATCCTACAAAAGAAAAAATATTTCATTCCATTTTATTTTCAAACATTTATTTAAAAAGATAAGAATCTTCTTATAGTATTGAACAATTAAATATATAAGGAAGCTTATGGTTGACAAGCCCCAGGAAAGAATATGCCTGCATACATAAATATAGGCAGAAACATCACATATGGTGCTTGATGAAGAAAACAAAAGAAATATTCATATATAGAGTACTGTGCAAAAGTCTTAGGCCACCATTAAATATATAAACCACTGTTTAAGCAACAGTATAATGAACTATATAATTATTTCTCCATGTCTTTATTAGAATACAACCAGAAAATACAGTAAATATCTATACAGTATTAATAAACTAAAAAAAAGTGTGTAAAAAAGTGTGACCTCCCCTTACACTTGAGCAACAGCAGCATGTGGCAGCTTTATCAAGATGCCAAGTTCTAAAGAAGAAGCTTGATCAGGAATGGTCTTTTTGTAAGGGCAGCAGCCAAGAAATCACCTTTTCGCAAGGGAAGATACGTTAAAGCTCACAAATATTGGAATGAAGATCAGTGGAGAAGAGTATTGTGGAGTGACAAATCCACGTTTGACGTTTTTGGGCCGTCGTCGACGATATTTATATATGGTCATATGTTGCTAAACAAGAAATCTAATGGTGGCCTAAGACTTTTGCACCGTACTGTAAATACGTAATAAATATCGGTTGTAAGATAGGTTGTAATATATCGTCAAATAACATATCAGTCGCTACTTTTACACCATAAATGCAAACTTGCAGCGGACTCTTTTTAGAGGGCTGAAAGACTTACTCTCTTGTTTGGGGGGCTTCTGGTTTTCCCCGCATTGTCATCTGACTGCCCGTTAAATGACGGGAAAATACTTTTTAAAGCCAAACGTCACTACATTCAACACCAGTGCTTCGGACCATGAAAACGGGAAATGAGCTCTATAATATCTAAACACGTTTTCAGTTGCACAGCCAAACCATGCTACGGTGGATGCATCTATTAGGTGTGGGGTTGGAATTTTTTCTTCCCTTACTTTCGGGCCGTCATTTCCATACTCCTATTTTCACGTGGCTGCATGGTTTTTCTAGATCAGTGGGCTGTTTATTTTAAAGGTTTCCCGGAGTGGAGGATGTCCGCTTTTGCTCGGACCCAGCCCTTAAACGCAAGTACACACGCTCCTGTAGGAACTCCTCCTCGTGTTCGTCTTTCCTTTAACCCGTCACTGCTCTACAACTGCAGTGACACCCAGCATGCCTTTTCCCTTGTCTGCTGTCTTTTTGGACCTCGTGCGAAAGGCTCCGTCTCTTGAATTTCTCATCTCTTATTTAGGTCTTCCTGCAATCGCAGCAGACCATCGCTTATCACTGCATTCCGTCTTCCCATCTCACTCTCTCTATTAACATCGCTCCCATCCATCCACCCACCCACCCCCATACGCACGGGTCATGCAGTAGCATAAATCAACAGCTCAGCCTGGGCTTCCCGTTGCTTTTTGTAAACACAATAACGCATGCACATCCCACAACAAGTGCACAAGCACGCGAGCCCGGCCATCGGCATGCGGTTGTAGGCTATTTCACCATCTGAAATGTGAGCAGAGAACATCACATAGTGCAGTGCCGCCTGCCACACATCCACCCATCCCCAACACTAATTACCACAACACACACACACACACTGACAAATTCCCCAACATTCATGAAAGATTAAGAAAAGACCTGAGGTCTACTGAGTGTTCGAGGAGCCAATACATCCATGGTTTATTCACAAAGGCCCCTGGATATGAACAAGGAAGCGCTTGCCCTTGCAAACCATACATTCTCTCCCTCTGCCTGCCTTTCTCTTCTTCTCCCCCTCTTCCTCTCGTGCTGCTCTCTTCTCTCTCTCTCTCCGCTCCCCTCCCTCTCTCTCTCCTTCTCTCCGGTCCTCTCGCTCTCTCTCTCCGCTCTTGGTGCATCAGACACAAAGGTTTTTTTGTGTCCATAACCATGACACTGATTTGAACGTGCACATTAATTTTCCAGCCATGCTTGATATTGTGTTTATATTGATTACCGGTCCTGTATAAAGGCTGATGAATGTGTTCTGGATAGAGTTTGGGCATTAGCAGATATCCCATATGACAGGTGATGAATTCAAAGTGTTTATGCCTACAGGACACTGGGACTTGGGACAGACTGCGCTGGGATATCGCCGTTTGTCTGCGAGGCATGCCTTGCGCGCCTGGTTTTGGCTTTCCATTGTTTTTGCTGCAGCTGCACACTGCCGGGTGAAACGCAGAGTCTCACTAAAACCTTTTCT
>JAJAGP010001160.1:10000-65404 GCA_025084515.1 Ancistrus triradiatus
CATGGATAACACACTGTGGATGGCTGGACCCAAAAATATCAAATTGGATTCGTCACTCCAATACTCCATAATACTCTTTTCCACTGATCTTCATTCTAATCTTTGTGAGCTTTAGCATATGTTATACTTTTCACCGTGTTTGACTTCTGAAAAAGGGATTTCTTGGCTGCTACCCTTCCAAGGAGACCATTCCTGATCAAGCTTCTTCGGCTTGTAAAAGGGTCACCTTGGCATCTCGATGAAGCTCCACATGCTGCTATTGCTCAAGTGTAAGGGGAGGTCACACCAAATAGCCACTGGAGTCTATAGAAGCTGTTTTTTCTGATTTTCTTTCAAGTTTTTTAAACACTGCATACAAATTCCCCGTATTTCCCAGTATTTTGTAATTCCCTGTATTCTAAGACAGAGACTGTGAAACTTGTATTAAAACTTGTACTTGTATTAAACTTGTATGATGAGTCGAGCCGCGTGACTCGTTTCAGCTGGAACTCGATTCACGAGTCACGATTCAGTACACAGTGATTCAGATTCACAGTAGCCCTCAGAGAAGATCTGTGTTTTTCTTTATTTTTACATCTACAATGCAGTATTCTTAGTGCAAATAAGTCTCAATGGGTCCTAAAAAGATTATAAGAGCCAACTGAAAGGAAATCAGGAACTGAATGCTCCAGAACACAGGCTGCAGTTACCTTAGCAGCCATGCTAGTGCCCTGAGTTCACCCATAGAGAAAGTTTTTTTTACTTTTCACTTTCAATCCATTACTCACTAAATTGTGTGGGATTTTCAACACTTTATTATATAGCTTTGTGTTCATATTTTGGCCAACTGTAGGTTAATGTAAGCGTTTTATACATTAACTTACTTATTACTTATCACAGGCTTTGCTATGATACCTAACACTCACTGAAACTACTCAGTTCATGATACATTTAACTTATGATGGATTTGCACATATCTCCTTCATTACTCAGAGAGCACCTATACAATACAACTCCATTAATACATATAATGCCTTATAGAGTGTGGAGTTTCTGGGGGTCTGGAACATATTACTTTATGTACATTAGTCCTTATTGGAAAAATTAGCTTGGTAGACTACTCGTCATTTTCGGAACTGAGGTACCCCTGTATATAGTCATTATACCATTGCTAAAACAATTGTATATTTAATCTAATGGTGGCCTAAGACATTTGCGGAGTACTGTACATTACAAAGACTTTAATTGCTCCAGTGTTTGATGAATACAACAGTAACCAGTCCTGTCACGAATATAGTTACAGATGCTGACAAAGACGTTAAGATGCACATAAGATAAGATAAGATAATCCTTTATTAGTCCCACAGTGGGGAAATTCACCTCGTTGCATCAGCAAAGGAACAGTACAGCACTCAGTATAAGATCCTTCAGGATGTGGGAAAAACATCATCAGGACTTTCCTGATTCCACTGCAGTAAATATAAATGAAACTACATGTAGTGTGTGATCACATTTTTGGCTCCTGGAACAAACACATTTTGTGTCTATTCAGCTGACACAGTTTTGTTGTGGTAGGCTACTGGTGTTCTGGTTGGCTCTCCGTATGCATTGCATGTCCAAAATGCCTGTTTATGTTGTTTTTTAATCATCCGCAGGATTATAATATCTATTTATTTTTATTTACTATATGTCATCTGTTTTTCTTATAGCTTTGCGGTTTGTACATACAGTGGTGCTTGAATGTTTGTGAACCCTTTAGAATTTTCTATATTTCTGCATAAATACGACTTAAAACATCATCAGATTCTATCTAAAAGTAGATAAAGAGAACCAAGTTAAACAAACGAGACAAATATATTATACTTGGTCATTTATCTCTATTGAGGAAAATTATCCAATATTACATATGAGTGAGTGGCAAAAGTATGTAAACCTTTGCTTTCAGTATCTGGCGTGACCCCCCCTGTGCAGACATAACTGCAACTAAAAGTTTCCTGTAACTGTTGATCAGTCCTGCACACCGGCTTGGAGGAATTTTAGCCCATTCCTTCCGTACAGAACAGCTTCAACTCTGGGATGTTGGTGGGTTTCCTCACATTAACTGCTCGCTTCAGGTCCTTCCACAACATTTCCATTTGATTAAGGTCAGGACTATGACTTGGCCATTCCAAAACATGAACTTTATTCTTTTTTTAACCATTTTTTGGTAGAATTTTAGAATTGTAGACATTTCCCTTTCTAATTCTCTGATATAATTCAGAATTTATTGTTCAATGATGGCAAGCCGTCCTGGCCCAGATGCAGCAAAACAGGCCCAAACCATGATACTACCACCACTATGTTTCACAGATGGGATAAGGTTCTTATGCTGGAATGCAGCGTTTTCCTTTCACCAAACATAATGCTTTTATTTTAAACCAGAAAGTTCTATGTTGGTCTCATCCGTCCACAAAACATTCTTCCAATAGCCTTCTGGCTTGTTCATGAGATCTTTAGCAAACTGCAGACGAGCAGCAATGTTCTTTTTGGAGAGCAGTGGCTTTCTCCTTGCAACCCTGCCATGCACACCATTGTTGTTCAGTGTTCTTCTGATGGTGGACTCATGAACATTAACATTAGCCAATGTGAGAGAGGTCTTCAGTTGCTTAGAAGTTACCCTGGGGTCCTCTGTGACCTCGCCAACTATTACACGCCTTGCTCTTGGAGTGAGCTTTGTTGGTCGACTACTCCTGGGGAGGGTAACAATGGTCTTGAATTTCCTCCATTTGTACACAATCTGTCTGGCTGTCTGATTGGTGGAGTCCAAACTCTTTAGAGATGGTTTTGTAACCTAATATTTTTGTCTCATTTGTTTAACTGGGTTTGCTTTATCTACTTTTAGGACTTATGTGAAGATCTGATGTTTTAGGTCATATTTATGCAGAAATATAGAAAATTCTAAAGGGTTCACAAACTTTCAAGCACCACTGTATTTGGTTCAAGAAGTCATAATCTTACCGCATTTACAGTCAAAAGGATGCAGCGTTAAATGGGGGTAAGCATTTTTCTTCCACACTACAGTACTGTTCTGCACTAAATGTTTTCTGTATATTAACTTCACACTAAAATGAAGAAGGATCTGGGCATGATTTTTCCCTGGCACCCAAATACACATATCGTGCAGCGGACGCCAAAAGAACAAACATAAATCAATCCAGAGACCTTGCCACGCAAATGCTGGATCATTGTATCACATGTGGGCAGCAGATGATTGTTTGATGACATGGTGATGTAGGAGGAGATGTAAGGGAAATTCTGAGTACTGAGGTTTTTTTTGTGAGTGCTAGAAAATGCAGAAGATATATGGAAGTCAGATGCCACACATAATAAAAGTCCAGGCAGTATTTGCGACTTAATATCTGACGTAGCCTAATTTCTCTCAATTGCGACTTCATGGCCACATTCTGACTTAATAGCTGGCTGTTCTGACGCACTAATTTTGATATATTAAGTAGTAATTGCAAAGCATGAAGGTGACTAACGTCAATAATCATTACTCTATTACAAAACAGACATTCATTGTCATGTGCAGCTTACAAACTGAGGAAATGGGCTTAATTCACTAGGGTTCATTCTGCATCTAAGCAATAAGCTCCACCTTTTACTGCACACAGATTACAGAAGTGTGTGGTTGTGTGATTGCCACACACAGTCACAAATTTTCCACAGGACATAGGAAGAAGGAAATACTATTAAGTACAATGACAGTATGAGTTACTGTAGAAAATTATCCTTGTCATATACAATGCAATTATATGTTCTTATCATTAGAGCAGGTCCCAGACTATCTCCTTCTGTAGATAAGAATATTTTTTGACACCCACTTGTAGTGGAAACTACGGTAACTCTTTTTCTCATAAACCTTACACTCACTGACTTTACTTTATTAGTTACAACCTTCTAGTCACCATATTAGACTTCTTTTTGGCTTCGACTGCCTTGGTTGCTCGGTCACAGATTCACAAGGTTCTGGAATGATCCTCAGAGATTTGGTCCATATTGATATGATAGCATCACGCAGTTGATGCAGATTGGTCGGCTGCACATCCACCACATCCCAAAGTTGCTCTATTGGATTGAGATCTGGTGACTGTGGAGGCCATGTGATTGCAGTGATCTCATTGTTCTAGTCAAGAAACCAGTTTGAGATGATTTGTGACATGGTGCATTATCCTGCTGGAAGCAGCCATCAGAAGATGGCTGGTCACTGGTCATAAAGGGATGGACATGGTCAGCAACAATACTCAGGTGGGCTGTAAAGCTTTGATTTGCTTGTAGTTGGTCTATCCTCCTTGGGATATAACTGACCACAATGTTCCAGTCAACCCTGTTCTTCCTATCATTAATATAATTTATACTGTATGTATACTTGATCACACTCAAAAGTATGAATTTTACTTCATGTACCTTCCACATTATTATGTGTGTGCGCGCGCATGTGTGTGCGAGTAAAACATTTGGGATGTCCCATCTCTCCTCCATAATTCATATGTTTTCTCCCTTTATCCTTTTACCCTCCAGTTACTGTCAGCCCAATTTACACTTCCACATGTTTTCAACATGTTTCTTCCCGGGTTCGCCATCTGTCCACTTCTTCTGCTTATTATCCAGCAATTATGTGCATAGTTTATTATGCATATACTCCACATTTGCACTTCTCTACATCTAAAAGACCCCCAGTTCCATCACAAGAGGGTCGTACTGGTGAGTGTTTCCACTCCGAAAGGGACATCTGGTGGACAAGTTTGGGATTGAAGGAAAGGGTGAATGGTTCGTTACAAATTCCAAGCTAAATGCGTGCAAGTTTGTGGGTTGTTGTTCGAGATCAAACAGAGGAGCTTGTCCATGGGTGGTCATGGCACCGTTGCAAGCTTTTGTGGTCAAGTTTGGAAATTTATCGAGAAGGAAGCGTGCGTATGTCTGATTGTGTATGTTTGTTATGCAGATCTCCACAGAGCAGAGCAAATAAGTTCGAGTGCAAGCACAAGTTAAGGGTGTGATGAATACTCCCAGTGGGGGAGGAAGGAGACAGATGAAGTATGAAAGCGAATAACGGTGACCCGACTCGCCTCCCTGTGAGTCAGGACGACTGAATGAGGATATAGTACAGGAAATCTTGCTGAAGAAATACAGCAGATTGCACACAGTGATCCTAAGTCGGGCAACACTTCGGAAGCCTCCTGCGAGGGAGCTTACCTTTCCTTTTGGCTTTCAAGCTCTCTCCTCCTCGCTCCTCCCTCTCTCTCTTTCTCCTCTCGTCAAAAAGTAGCTTATTCTTACTTATGGACTCCCGCTTCCCCAGGCTTCAAATAATAATGGGAGTTTTTGTAGAAAACCTAAATTAAAATGCTTCTTTTTTGTCTAAAAATGACCCAAGGTTGCACGGTGGTTCCTCACGGCAAGGTTTGTGCTGTTCCTGGTTTTGTAATTACATCTGTACAACAAAAACAAAAAAAAACAAAAAATATCTTGTTCATCCAACGGCCACGGCCCCCCCACCCCTCTGATCAACATCTGAAGGCGAGGAGACCTTGCAACCAGTAAGGTGATTTTTTAAGCAACTGGTGTCAAACAATGGTGATGGGAAGAGATTTACCCTACAATGACCAGCGGTTTATAAATTGCAACCTCTTTGAAAGAGCTTGTTAATAATAGCCTCTTAAAAAATGGATTTAATGGATTAATGTAATTAATCACCATTCCAGACACCACCCCGAAAGTCCACACTGTATAAGGGATTATATGTATTAAAGGTTGTATTGTACAGGTGCTCCCTGATGTGAGATGGAGATATGTTCGGACAAATCCATCATAAGTTAAATGTATCATGAACTGAGGTGTTTAATGAGTGTTTGGTAGAGCGTCTATAGAGTATCATAGCGGAGATATGGAATGGATACTATGATAAATAATGATAAGTAAGTTGTTGTTTAAATCACTTACATTAACCTACAGTTCAAATCATTAACACAACGCTTATTTTGTAACTAAGAGTTGGAAAGTATCATGTAATTTAATGAGTAATGGATTGAAAGTGAAAACTAAAAGCAAAACACTTACTCTATCCTCTTGAGACCTCATTACCCTCCTCGGAGCTCTGATTTTTTTGTGTATACAAACTGAGCAACGTCTTTGAACAGAAGGTATTTTTGTTTTTGCTGATTGTGTTCTGGAACATTCAGTTCCTGTTTGCTTTCGGTTGGCTCTTATAAACTAACTTTTTATATGGAGACTTATTTTTCCTAAGAATACAGTAGTGTAGATGGAAAAACAAAGAAAAACATGATAAAACTAGCTGACACCTTCTCTGAGGGCTATTGTGAACCTGAGTCACTGTGTACTGAATCGTGAGTCGTGAATCATGAATCAAGTTTCGGCTGAAATGAGTCGCGCGGCTCAACTCATACAAGTTAAAGCAAGTGCGCCGAGTACCAAGCAAACGACGAGAAATTTTTCTAGTCAAAATGGGTCGAGAGCCAAATTCGACGAGTTCCGAGATGGTCGAGAATGGTGGTACCACTGTACCGTTAACTCACACATAACAAATGATACTGATGGTCAAAGCAACTAGTTTAATTCAATGTTATTACTTTCTGTATTCAGAGCCCAGGTGGATCTTTTACAGGAGCCATTAGAGCATAATCATTCGTATCATCTGCATTAGACCCAAGCAAAGCATCCCATTTTACCCCCACTTATCTTAGTCAGAGTTGCAGGGAATGATATGCGGCTTAGTTCATTAGGTGTAGACAAAGATGTACCCTGTACAGAGCGCCAGTCCATCACAGGGTTCCTTAAACACGTTATCCTATCTTCACGTTGCAAGCCCTATCCAGGATCTGAACCCAAGACCACAGACACGTCCGTTTCCAGCAGCTGGCTCTTAACAGCTCAAAACCTGCACTTTAAATCTGAAAATCTGATGATGTTTAAGTCATATTTCCGTAGAAATATAGCATATTCTAATAAACGTTCAAGCACCACTGTATAATCATTGCAATCCTGTTCTCTGGCGGACTCAAAAGACCTCAGTTAAAGAATGAAAAAAGTCCAGAAGTTAATCCAGTTGAGATTGTGTGATGCTGCGGCTTGATCTGAAGCGAGGTATTCATGCAAGAGATTCCTGAATGGGGTGAAATTCCTCTTTAGTGTCATGTAAATCTAATCAGCAGTTACAGGAAATGTTATTTCTGCTAAAGGAGCGCTACCACTATTAACGTCCGACTTAGAGCCTAGTTCTGGTAGATTTGGAGGGTTACCAAACATCTTTATTGCAATTGTATATACAGTGGGGCAAAAAAGAAATTTAGTCAGCCACTGATTGGTGCAAGTTCTTCTACTTAGAAAGATGAGAGAGGTCTGTAATTTTCATCATAGGTACACTTCAACTATGAGAGACAACATGACGAAAAAAAATTTGAGAAAGAAAATCCACAATGTAGGATTTTTAAAGAATTTAATTGTAAGTCATTTGTGGAAATAAGTAATTTGTCACCCACAAACAAGCAGGATTTCTGGCTCTCACAGACCGGTAACTTCTTCTTTAAGAAGCTCTTCTGTGCTCCACTCGTTTCCTGTATTAATGGCACCTGTTGAACCTTGTTATCTGTATAAAAGACAGACCTGTTCCACAGCCGGCAAACAGTCAGACTCCAAAACTCACAATGGGGCCAAAGAACATAGAAGCTGTCGAAGAACACCCGGAAGGAAAAATGTAGATCTGCACCAGGCTGGGAAGAGTGAATCTACAAATAGGCAAGACATAGAGCTGTCGAATAACAACCAGGAAGAAATTGTAGATCTGCACCAGGCTGGGAAGAGTGAATCTTCTACAATAGAGCTTACAGGGTTTGTGTGAATATCAAACTGTTGGACAATTGTAAGAAAATTAAAGACATACAAGACCATTGATAATCTACACCTCGATCGCGGGGCTCCACGCAAGATCTCTCATCTCGTGGGGTTCAAAATGATCGACACATGAGAACAGTGTCGTGCAAAAATCCCAGAACTTACAACGGAGGGGAGCTTGATGAATGACCTGCAAGCGAGCTGGGACCACACAGTACAAAGGCTACCATCAGTAACACACTACGTCGAGAGGGCGACTCCTCCAGATCCTGCATGAGTCAGGCGTGTTTCCCCCTACTTAGCCGTAACATGTCCAGGGCCCCTCTGGAAGTTTGCCAGAGAGCATACCGAATGAATCCAGAAGAATGATTGGGAGTAATATCTTTGTCTCAGATTGAAACCAAAATAGAACTTTTTGGAAAACTCACCTTGAGCTTCCTATTCGATGGTAAACCGCACACAACATAGCCGCAACCATTTCTTGGGCAAATATAAGTGTGTCAAATATTCGGGACAGTACTAGCAACCATGGTCGCAGTTCACCCCATCCCCCCAGATGCTTTCACCCATACACACCTATTTCTTGGCGATGAGGCATGTTTGTGAGTGCTGAGTGTACATCCCAGGCACTGCCTTTGTGACCTGTTGCTATGCCAACGCGTGGCACTAGCACTACTTTGGACTTGTTTCCTCTTCAAGGGCGTACCGGCCGACGTAATCCGTGAAAGGGAAGTAACGGAGCCCTGGACATGTATTTGTGAGATTTTTAAGCCCAAACCCTCCTTCCATATCATGTGAAGAGCAATTGAAGATGGAACCTGTGGCGCTGGTCTTTTCTTCCACGCACTTGACATATGATCCCACAACACACCAGACCACACAAGCCACACACAAAGGAGTGGCTCGTTGTAAAAAAGCATTTTCAAGGTCCCTGGAGTGGCCTAGCCAGTCTCCAGACCTCATGCACCCCATAGAAAATTTGTGGAGGGTTTTTGACGTAATTAGTCTGTGTTGCCCCCCCCAAACACACTGCTCAGGCAACAAAGGAGTGGCTCCGCAAAAAGCATTTCAAGGTCCTGGAGTGGCCTAGCTAGTCTCCAGACCTCAACCCCACAGAAAATTTGTGGAGGGAGTTGAAAGTCCATGTTTCCCCAAAACATCACTGCTCTAGAGGAGATCTGCATGGAGGAATGGGCCAAAATACCAGATACAGTGTGTGCAAACCTGGTGAAGACTTGCAGGAAACGTTTCACCTCTGTCATTGCCAACAAAGGTTATGTTACAAAGTATTGAGTTGAACTTTTGTTATTGACCAAATACTTATTTTCCTCCATAATTTACAATTAAATTCTTTAAAAATCTTACAATGTGATTGCCTGGATATTGTCTCTCATAGTTGGTGTACATATGATGAAAATCACAGACCTCTCTCATCTTCTTAAGTAGGAGAACTTGCACAATCAGTGGCTGACTAAATTCTTTTTGGCCCCACTGTATCTATAATAGATGTATACGTGTTTAAGTCAAGTACTTCACCTGGTAGTGGATGTATCAACCATATGAACAAAGAAAGTGTTTTATCTACTCATCTACTTAAAGACCTTAGAGTGGGGTTACATTGTTATCTTGTTTGGCAAGTCCAGTCATGACCACTCCTTCATGTTGCTTACACTTGCACACAAAACAAGTCAAATTGTGTCCTTCCTGGTGACACTGTCTTGCTTTTGTACAGCAGCTGTAGGTTCCACTGCATTAGCCTGATCAGTGACCTGTGTGGATCTGATTTGTAGCAGAGGCTTGCACAGGATCAACAGCTAGATATTTTCCAGGCCACTGTACAGAGAAAATGCATCTGAAACTTTTAGAAGCCTCACAAGGCTATTAGCAGAGGTAGTAAGTAACAAAAGTACAAGTACTGTAGTTAGCTTCTGTAACTTAGTACATTTTACTTTTACTTACTACATTTCAAATGAAAAACAGACTTGTCACTTTAGTTTTTATGCATCTATTTATCTGTTTTATCTCTATGAACTTTAACTTCATGAAGTGCAAATCAGAATCTTTCATGCCGCCTTCAAGTGCTGTCGGAAAAATCGTAAGTTACAGAAATGTCGAAAATGTCTTATTTACTAGTATGAAATTCTGATTTTTCTATGTGGCCCAACTTTCCGAGTTGGGGGCGTGTCACTAACAAAACAGTATGGATGCCGCTACTGATGTGCTCCCGTTGTGATTTAAATTTTAATTGATGTAGACAGTTTGCAACTGGTTGTAGTTCTCTTATTAAGCGACAACACTTGAACACTTGCAGGTTAACCACTAAGCAATGTGCGAAACACATATCATAGCATATCAATTACGACCTCCGAACTCATAAGTAGGAGTTTCCAAGGAGTTCTTGAAGGCAGGATTACTGGATGTTTAAGGGGGTACCTGTTATTGGTTGCTTCCATGGCTTACAGACCCCAGCCCTGATCAAGCTGGAAAAAGAAGAGGCAGAGAGATGAAACCACTGAATTAGAAGGAATTACTTGATGTAGCTGTGTTGACGAATACATGTTAGCGAATGCAATGCATTTTGTGTCTCCCAAAGAAACAAGAGCACGTGGCATTCAATATTTGTTGAATTTGAAAAAGCACCTAATGTACCCAGGTGTAGTTAGGTACATATTTTATTTGGGTCATTCCTACAATTTGGTACATTATGCAAATTCCAGACGGACAATGGTACTTAAAATGTCAAAATCAGAGCATAATAAGTTGAGACTTTTTAATGTTCAGCATAATGCGTTCAATAATTGTAGACATTTCACACAATGTTTTTCCATGTTCCTGGGATGGTGAATGCTATTTCTGTGATGAATGAAATAGGTACATTAAAAGCTATATAATATATAATAATACCTTTTGCAAGGTAAAAAAATGCAAGCTGCAGTTTGTTCAATTATAATGCAGGGACAGTGTTTCAAAGAGTCAATGATAACTATTGTTTGGGTTATAAATATCATGATCTGCTGCATTACTGAATATTACCATGTCTAGTTATGAGCAATTTAGCAGCAGTTATTAAAAAACTTGTATGTTTTGGTTCTTCATGTATGGAAATGTTTTATTCTATTTTGCTGTGCTTAGCTAAAGATGATCATTTGTATGATTTTTGCAGATGATTCACGTAGTTGTAGCACAAACCATTATATGCCCTTAGTGTAGTGGATGACCTCTTGCCCTCAATAAGACATTCTGTTTTAGAAATTGAGTCAGAAAAGCTCTTTTGAAGGAATACTTTTTTTACATTAAGTATATTTAGTAGCATGTACTTATATACTTCAGCTATTACTTGAGTATTTTTTAAAAATCAGACTAGTACTTAAATAAAGACTTTGTGTGCTTCTGCCGCCTCTGGATATATGTGTGAGGACTGGTGGAAATTGTGCTCTTCTAACCTTACATCTTTATTTGTGTTTTATTAGGTTAGTTCCTCATGGATGACTGCTTGGTTTGCAGTGAAGAAGAAAAAAAAATCTGATGTTTTGCATGACTTCATATGTTTCTCATTAGGGCTGGAGCTAGCAGTGAAGTGTGAGCAGAGGTTGGCCATGGCCGCTCGAAAGTCCTTTGCAAGTTTATGCTTTTTAAAAACTTTTTTGCACCCGATTTCAATGATGCATGCTTGCTGACGTTGTGTCCCTCCTGTGACAAACGTTGCTCTGTCTGTATCTAATCAACCCCCCCTTAAAACGTTTTATCTTTTTCTCTTCCCTCTCTTTGGCTCTCTCAGCCACTCTGCCCTTACAAGGAAAGGCAGGCTGGGGCTGATGTCATCGAATGAAGAATGTTTCAAGAATCCTGAGAGGGAAGCAGAGGGAGAAAAAAATGAGACCAGGGGAAGGAGAGTGTGTGAGAGAGAGAGAGAAAGACAGAGAGAATGCTTGGCGCGTTGTAAACCAGGCTGGAGTGAAAGACAAACGAGAGAGAACTTGTTTAGAGGGATGGTGTCATTCCTTCGCACAAATAGGGGGAGGGTACAAGAGTAACACAAGACCTGCATGTGTATGAAAGAGCGAGAGACAGTGAGAGAGAGAGAGAGAGATAGGGAGAGAGGTACAGTTATAAAGGAAAAGTTTGCATAATTGGGCCAGAAGTCAGAGAAACCTACAAAGGGTCGGCTGTAACGAAAAGGTAAGCTAGGCCTCTATTGACAATCAGTATTTTCTTAATGTACATTTAAATCAATGCGTCTGGTAGTGGATTAGGGCCATTTCAAGACTTTCCAAGGGAAATTTAAAGTATTATTTTGGGTACATATATAGTCTTAACGTAGCATCATTTGAAAATTAAGAACAGACTGTCTCGTACTCTGTGTTATCAGCTGTGGTACATTCAGACTGGAGGGTACATCGCTGGGCTCCCAGAGTGAAATATCTCCAGCTGAAGCAACATGGCCTAGAAAAATACATCCCAACAAGAAACCTTAGCGAATAGGAACAATTGGCGCTGTGGGAATTGACCAGTGCTTAAACTGCATTGTTTCATACTGGACTACATGTAGTATAAGACATTTCTTTACACAGACAGTGTATATGGCTCAACGGGAATGGGATGGTAAGCTGTTCACTGAGAGACCAAAAGACCACTCTTTGCTTAACGTTGGTTTAACCCATCTGGTTTTGGGCAATGAGGTAATGTCATGGTTTTCCATGAAATGATGGATTCAGACAGGGTAAATATACACTGCCTACGGTTACCACGTTACTTTTTTTTCATTGTATTGGACACGAGTGGAGATTTATTCCCGTTATTCGAATCTGTGTCACAGACCATGAGGCTGACGCTGCATTTACAAATTGTTTGACCGCACGGATTAGGCAACTGTATGCTATGCCAATAGTTCAAAAATTGGTGAGCTTTTTTAGGTGACAAAGTAGAGGAAAGGTTTGTGCCATACCATACCAAAAAGACTTTCTTTTGAGTCCTTTAGTATGTCAGTAGGCGTAAGTTCAAACTGGAAAGTGGCGCACATTGCTTGGAGGGGAAAAACAGACAGAAACATGTTCAGATGAAGCAACTTGGTGACATCCACCCAGACATAGAGAAAGATTCTAACCAAGTCTGTTGCTTTCAGACTATGCTAGGCTTCTGATATGCAAAGCTCATCATGACACAGCTCGCACTACACAGCATCCGATTCAGTTGGCTGATGTTCGAAATTCATTGTTTATTGAGCAAACACCAAAAACACAGCCTGGGACAATGGCACAGTAAATGCCCAGCTTTACAGGGCAATATGATTGCTTAGTTAAACTTCATTACTTCGTCCTGTCAGATCTTTTCCAACTTGTGTGGTTTTCTGATTATTTACTTATTTCCAAATATCCCTTACAAAGAGGTTATATACTAGTGAGCTTAAGCCTTTGCTCAGCAACCAAGTTAGGGATTAGTTTTGCATGCAGAAGTGCCAAAGAGGTCATAAACTGGTGAGCTGGCTTCTTTGTTGGTGAAGTAAAGGAACAGTTTTCAGAAGTCATAAAAAGTGAGTACACACGGATGAGCTCGACCAGGTCATGTACATAGAATGAAGCTGATGAAGTAGAAGGAAAATGTATTTCCAGAAGTTTCATACAAAACGTTTTACTTTAATTGATGCACAACTATTATATTGGTGACCAGGTAGGGAGAGGTTGCATCCAGACATTCTGAAGAAATTTTTTACGTGTTGAATGTGATAGGGGACACACACATGCCCTGGACTTTCATGTACCAGACCTTTGGTCTTTTCTCCACCAGACCCTCAGTCTCAGTCATTCTGTTCCTGACGCTCCTGGTTTATCGGGCATCAGAGGTGGAATACAAAAGAGGGTGGTTCAGCACTGAAAACTAGTGATTTACAACTGAGCCCTGAGTTCAGAGCTCTGAGGAGGTGAGGATTTTGGTGGCATTTTGAGTTGGCAAGGGGAGAAAAAGCTTCTGGAATCTGATAGACCAAGAAGTGTCTAGTGCAGGATATGGGGCATGAGGGAAAGAAAGGACCTGACTATTACAGTTGGCACATAAAAGACAGAGGATCTGACTCCTGAAAGACCATTTTTGGTGACTTTGAAAGAGAACATTTTTCTCCAGAGGGTTGATACCAATAGTTCATAAATTGGTGAGCTAGATCTTTTCAGGTAACCAAGCAGAGGAAAGGTTTGTGTTCAGAAGCTCCATTTGAAAAGGGTATAAACTTGTATGAGCCCTTCTTTTGGTGTCCAAGTGAGTTTGGTATTTACACGGTATGTCTGTAGGTCCAGTTCAAAGCAGACAGAAAAATGTTCAGATGGAGGATCTTGTGACGTCCACCAAGAAAACCCTATATCAAGAATGAATCTGCTTTCAGACTATCTCACTGCAATATTGCAATTTTTGTCCATTAAACTCAAACACCTCTCAGTGAACAAAGCACATTTGCAAAAACAAATAGCTATTCTGTAAAACAGCTTTGAACTAGTCAACACAGCTAACTCCAGCCCCTCTTGAGGGATATAGGAAGTGTACATGGATGGCTTGTCAATAAAATGAAGGGATTGACATCAAAACTTGTATTAGTTGGAGCCACATACATGTCATGTGCATCTACTTAGCCAGCATAGTGGTTGTATAAACAAACATAGGTGCTTCCCCTATTTAAAAAAGCAACACCCATTCTGGAATCTAGCTAGCTGAATGTTTGATTGTTTGAATGTTTGAGCATACAGAAAAAAATACATATTTACTGATCACTTTATTAGGTACACCTACACTCACTGAAAATTGTATCAGTTCCAACTGTTTTTCTACTTTGTTAGTCCCCTTTACTCTGTTATTTAGTCTACAGGACTATCAAAGATCAGGTCCTTTGGGATCATTCCCAGCACTGCACTGACTCTGTTGTGGTGTTGGTGTGTTAGTGAGTGTTTGCTGGTATGATTAGATCACACAGAGCAGTGCTGCTGGAGTTTTTATGCACTGTTCACTCACTGTGCTATCTATTAGACATATCTACCACATTACCCCACCTTGTAGATGTAAAGTCAGAGACTAGCTCATCAGTTGTTGCACAATCTGTGTTAGTCATCCTCCATCAGTGCTCACAGGATGCTACCTTCAGGATGCTGGTGGCTGGACATTTTTGGTCGTTGGATTATTTTCAGTCCAGCAGTGACACTGAGGCGGCACTGCTATGTCTGACCCAGTCCCTACCAACACAACACACTCTAACACACCACCACCACAGCAGTGTCACTGCAGTGCTGAGGATGATCCACCACCCCAAATAGAGGTGAAGGGGACTAACAAAGTATGTAGAGAAACATGGTCTACACTGTGTAATTGTAGAAACTCCAACGTGATATCTATATGACAAGTGGAACTGATAAAATGGACAATCAGAGTAGATTAAATGTAGGCGGTAAAACCGTTATCTTTGCTAACCGAGTGAGTGTGGGCTTTTTCCTTGGAATGCATTCTGTCTCTTTAAATCTGCCTGGTAGCGGCATGAGGTTTATGTCATGGTTTTTTGTGGAAATGCTGGAACTGGATGAAATGATTTGGGACATCTTGAATACATTAAGGAAAGGCTGCATGATCGACCGTTTTTTCAGGGTATATATATGCATGGGCTATACGTCTCAGTTTAGATCGTAGCATTATGAAATCCAGACCGGTCTCGTTGTTATCAGTGCTGTGGAAAAGGCGGACGGAGGCTCGAAAGCGGAAGTGAGTGTACATTGCTGGGCCAGAAAAAGTTTCCTCCGGACACATTTCCAGGTGGAGCCTAGAGCCTTGCAACATCAGCCAAAAAGAAAACACCAATGATCAGAGAAATGAATGCAGCCAGCTAAAGCGCCTGATTGCAAACTGATTTACAGCAGGGGAAGGGATCTAGGTCTGGTGAACGACTTGATTAGGGGGACTCGGAGGAACTGAAGTCGGTTTGTGTGAAGTGGATGTTGCTTAGATAACAGGACGAGAGACCCATTGCTTTAACCTGCACTGAGCTTAAATAATACCGAAGTAAGTGCTGTTTTTCGTTCGTTGCTATGTTTTGCGTGCGTGCCACCGGATTGCTTGCACGGTAGTACGGTGATTGCCTGCATTGTTCAAAAGTATTGGGACCAACGTTGTCGAGGAAATATGGTGTCTTTGGCTTTTTGGCTTGGTTGTGATTTCTTCACTATGACTACGGCTAAAAAATAAAAGCACTATCCATACCGGGTATAGAGGTGAAGGGGTGGGGCAGTACTGGCGTGTCAGCGTTGGCTAAACTGAATTTCCAAACTGCCGTAAAATTTGAACGAATATTTATCAGTTATTTACTTGAAACGTACGGCCTAATTCAATAAGGCGGTGGGATTAGTGATGATAGGAACGAGCTTGACTTCTCTGTCCAAACTGTTGTTGTGCTGGCAAGGTAGCTTAGCACTGGTTAGATTATCCCCCCCCCCCCCCCCCCCCCCCAAACCATATAAGGTTAGTTTATGCTATCTCTTGGAACTTCTTCCTGACCCTTGCCTTATCCACAGGCACTGCGAACTATGGTTTCTTTATTTTCTTCCTACCCTGACGCAAGTACAATAACACGGGGGGGGTGAATGAAGATGTTTAAAAAAAATTTGGTAATAGTTTGTATAGGTCTATGTGAGGTTTGCTTTTTGATACGTGTTTGAAACGTGTTAGAAAACGTGTTAATTGGCTCTCTCTGTGGTTCAAGGTATGCTAGAGTTTCCAGATTTTTACCAGAATAAAAAACACAGAGGGTGTTGACCAGAAATATTTCAACTGGAAAATATTTAAAAACATTTACAGCATTTAGCAGACGCTATAAGAATTAAAAGTTATACATTAAAGCTTACAGACCAAGCAATTGTGGGTTAAGGGTCTTGCTCAAGGACCCAACAGTGGCAGCTTTGGCAGAGGTGGGATTTGAACCCTGGACCTTCTGGTCCATAGCCCAGTACCTTACCCGCTAGGCGGCTACACAGGATGATATTTTGACATCCAAAAAATCAACCTTTGTTTCTTCCACTAGATTTTGGAACATGACTGTGAGGTCTCCTTCTGATGTTAGACAATAAAGTCTGTCTCACCTTTTGCATTCCAGTACATTTTCAAGGTATCTTGTTCCAGTCAGCAGAGCTTTGCTTAACTTTGGACTTTGCTTAAGGACAAAAGGCAGCAGAAAGTGGATGAACTGAACTGAAAGTGGGTGTAGTGAAAACC
Source organism: Ancistrus triradiatus (assembly GCA_025084515.1). Lineage (NCBI taxonomy): Eukaryota > Metazoa > Chordata > Actinopteri > Siluriformes > Loricariidae > Ancistrus > Ancistrus triradiatus. The sequence goes on from JAJAGP010001160.1 coordinate 27,104, forward strand.
TATAAATGTGTCACATTGAGAGTAACTGTGGTATTAGTACAAACCCATTCTTTTGCCACTCTTGGTCTCTGGAGATTCCATTATATTATGCAGAGCTCAGTAATTAGAGAAGGGTGTCCACAAACATTTGCTAGTGTAGGTCAATATCTGATTTGATATATTAAGGAAAAAACTGTATAGCTTTTCATTAATAAACTTCCAGAAAATCAGGTTCAAGTTATTAGCGCTCGAGAATCCGATCAGCAGGTTTTCAGTTACCACAATACCAGAGAACAGGCTGATATACACTCACTGGTCACTTTATTAGATACCTAGTCGGTGCAGGTCAGAGGAGAATGGCCAGACTGGTTCAAGCTATAGAAAGGCAACAGTAACTCAAATAACCTCGCATTACAACCAAGGTATGGAGAAGAGCATCTCTAAAAGCACAACTTATTGAGCCTGGAATCAGATGGGCTACAGCAGCAGCAGTAGATCACACCAGGTGCCACCAATGTCAGTTAAGAACAGGCAACTTAGGCTACAATTCACATGGGCTCTCCAACATTGGACAATAGAAGCCTGGAAAAACGTTGCCTGGTCTGATGAGTCACAATTTCTTCTGCGACATTCGGATGTTGGGGTCAGAATTTGGCGTAAACAGCATGAAAGCGTGGCTCCATCCTGCTTTGTATCAACCATTTCGGCTGGTGTCTAAATATTCTTGGAGCACTTTGGGGCCTTTAATACCAACTGAGTATCGATTAAATGCCATAGCCTACCTGAATGTTGTTGCTGACCATGTCTATCCATTTCTGACCACAGTGTACCATCTTTTGATGGCTCCCTCCAGCAGGATATGTCACAACTCCAATCATCTCAAACTGGTTTTTTTGAACATGACAACATGACCTCTCAATCCAGTAGAGCACCTTTTCACAAATCAGAAACATTGGAAAGGATTATAAGAGTCCTTCAAGAAGGAAATCCAGCACAGAGTGAAGCAAAAGATTTTCATTTTTGGTGCAAATAAAAACAAAACAAGCTTATAAAAAGAAAATGGACAGTAGAATCATGAATATGAGCTATATTTTTGTACATTGTATTCTATACAGGTTTACTCTGTATGGTATTTCAGTTTTTGGGGGGTTTAAGAGGTAATGCCTGGGAAAAATATTAGGGCAGTTCTGTGTCATAAATACAAACTGACATTAGATCATTAACAGTTAAGCCTGTTCAGATGCAGCTGGGAAAAACAAACAGACAAAAAGAAGTCTAAAATTACTCTGTTATCAAAATGTCAAAGTATATTTTGTATTTCTCTAGGCGTTCTAGCCTAATATAATGTTGTGTAATGGTGAAGGCTTTTTTAAGTTTAAACACCGGTTAACCGTAAGCGATAATTATTTTGCCGTTCATCAACTATAAGCTGCTTTAGTGAACCCGTGAGCAATTTGAAGGGACAATGAACCTGGCTCACTAGCCATTTGTAAACCATCTACCACATGATAATGGGAAACCACCACTGGAATCTCATGTAGTGTTTAACACACAAATACAAAGCTATGGATAAATTGTTAATGCGGTTTTTGTGTAGTTTAAAGCATCTTGCATTAGGATAAAGAAGCACCAGGATGGCTACACCTTAAATGAATAATGGCAGGGAGAAGCCAGACTACTGCCTTGTGAAGAATTTATTTAAGCTGCGCATATTTATTTGGAACTCGTGTCAATCAAGCAGACAATGAGGCGCAGAATCAGGCTGCTCATTCCGAAACCAGATGTTTGAGATCTTGTTGTCTTTGGATTGTCTCTCAGATTGACCTTACCCTAATCACATAGTAGTTTAGATACTTTGCACGTAGCGTTTTATTTTAAACCATGATATTAATTAAAACACTATATGACAACGTTTGGTATAGTAATTCATATCTCTGTATCTTTTATGAAACTTGAAACCCTTCCTGAAAATGGAAACGAGAGTGGAGCTAATTTACTGTCATTCAGACGTGAATAAGATGTATGTGAGACAGATTTCCTATCACAATGGCTGTTGAAGCCAACGGACGTTGATAGGATGGACGATAACGCATACCTGTACCTAAATATCATTTTGTCTTGGGCAAACTTTGCCAGTCAAGCCAACAACAGGTTCATAGGAGCTAATTTTATTTAAGGACAAATGACAACGACATAACAGATGCCAAGAAACATGAGCAGGCATTTTCCCTAAGGATTATTTTTGATTGACATTGTTTCTTACTTGGCCTTGAGTTTTTTGTTTTGGGAAATTCAGTCAAATTTGTGTTTTTTTTTTTTTGCTTTTCTACGTGTTTTTTGTGTGTGTGTGGCAAAAACACTGTGCAGGATGTAACTGTGATCCACTGATAATAATCTAAATGTGAAACTGGCAGAAACAATGTCCGTCCTCTGACCTTTTTGCTAAAGAATAGGACTTGCATGTTTTGTCATGCTGATCAGGTTGTGTGAATGACGTCGACACATAGAGTACAATACGAGCGTGACTGAGGTGTTATCTGTACAGCTTTGTCACTCAGAGAGTCCATTCCATAACGGGGCAGACTCCATGTTTTCCATCATGTACCCCCTGTAACATGTGTACACTATGATGCAAAAGTCTTAGGGATTAAATATCCCTATAGTTTAGCAATGGTTTAATGACCATACATTATTTCTCAGACTCTTTATTAGAATACAACCAGATAATACAGTTTGTATGCGGTATTAAAAACCTAAAAAAAATCAGGAAAAATGCTTCTGTAGGCTACAGTGTCAAGTATTTAGTATGACCTCCACTTGAACAATAGCAACATCTGGAAGCTTCATTGGGAATGGTGTAATCAGGAATGGTGTTTTTGGGATTGTAGCAGCAAAGCAACCCCTTTTTTGGAAGGGAAAGGTGAAAAGGTTGAGAGATGCCAAAGCTCACAAACACTGGAAGGAAGATCAATGGGAAAGAGTATTGTAGAGTGACGAATCCAAGTTTTTGGATCCAGTCGTTGACAGTGTTCTACATGGTCATTGTACCGTCGCTAAAACAACAAGTCTAATAGTGGCCTAAGACTTTTGCACAGTATCTTAAGTGCTTTGTAATAAAATTCCACATGAACATACCCCATGTAGACTTTACAAGCTTAGTCACCTTGAACCTGCCTTGTGATTAACAGACTGCCTTTGGTAAAGTAATCTTCCTCCTGCTCACGATGATGTCATGGTGATTAGGAACAGGTGTGTTTAAAGAGAAGTGTTGCGTCACCATTGCTCACCGGAATTGGTTTAAGCGAGATTACTCAGGCTGTGCGCTTATGGCTGTTGTAGGAGTAGGTGCTTAACAAGTCTTGTTTCATACATGAGCTTAAACTTGTTAACCAGTATCTATGGCGTAACAGTGACCCCTCTCACGGCGAACAATGTCTAACAAACTGGTTCTCGCTGCCATTAGCTGATGTATACAAAAAAGTCAACAGCGAGAAATGTTCTTGGTTACATCCCAGACTCTCTTGCTGTAAATCGTGCATCAAAGTGGCGTAAGGGCACGATTGGTGTACTTTGTAATACCGTTCAGTACAGTGTGTTGAGACATGTGTTGTGCTGATTGCAGGGACGGTGTCATTTAATTCCTAGGCCGAGGATAAATGCTTTAAAATGGAGCGTGTAGTGTAACAACCTAAAAGCAAGTAACTAAATTATAGGTAAACAAGCAATCTCCAGAGGGGTAAAACTGTGCATGGCACCAAGAATACAGTGCCCACGCCTGCAGAAACTCATCTTATCTGCCCATAATACTCCCTAACAAATCCAGTTTCTCCAGTTCCCCAAAATGTAATCACAACGTCATTTAAACCCTAATTTTAAACAGTTTGCTTTTTGCAGACATCAAAACTTTGCCTCAGGTCTTCATTTCTCCCTCATTAATACATTTGACTGCTGAGTTGGCAACTCATTTAATAGTCAATTAGTCGGAGACGTCATCGCGCACATTTTTCTCACTCTAGGAATGTTTTTGCATTACCGCTTACTGGAGAGTTAAAAAAAAAAGTGCAATGGCAGCTTCAAGAACCAAATCCTCAAGTGTGGGAGTGTTTGACGGTTGTCGGTGGTACTATTTATAAATCCAGTCTTAGTGGGCGAACACGTCGGCATTAGCTAGCCAGTGTTAAAAGCCGTCCTACTTCATGATATGAGGTGTTAACATTTTCTGTTTCAAATTGCATGTGCTCTTAAATTGTTAATGGAGCTGGACGGAGATGCAAGCAACTTTTATTCACAACCAGCCTGTTCATATTCCAAACGTTGAGTGCGTTTACATACGCTTAATCCGATCATAGTCAGATTTCTGCTTTTATTTGACTATTCAAGTGGTCATGTATACAGAAAACTCCGATCTAGAAATCGGAGTAAGAAATCCGATAAAGAGAGCTGGATTTTACCCCGGTTATTGGATTACTCATTGCATATATACCAGTTAGCCGATTATAATCGATGTGTTCGGTCTGTGCATGAGCGTTTCTCACGGTTGCCAGGTCTGCGTATTTCTAAAGAATTAGCTTTATTTGGCCTCTCTTTCCATTGACTAAAGCGTTTTTTTCCTTGCTAGATCTGGAAACCCCGGAATTAAACACGGCACGGAATTAAAGATAGCGAAACAACTATCAGGAGACTTTGGGGAGATTCTGAAACTTGGTATATACATAAGAAAATGAAAAATTTGATTATTTAATATTAGATAACATGTTTCTGTGAGATTATTGGCTGGTTGTAAAGTAGAAATCCTATTATTGCCCGAGTCATCTAAACCCTGAAGTTTCCCATTATCGGATTACTGACAAAATCTGGTTTTCGGCAGTTTTTAAGCGTGTGTAAGTGCACTGTATCGTCTTAACACCGAGGCCAAAGGTGCGTTCAAACAGTTTTTGGTTTGCCTTGACTCGCAAACAGTTCCCTGAGGTAGTTCTCCACGAACATGCAGGGCAGCTGGACAAAGGGTTATCATAGAAATGGAAGGTTAACGCAAAATCATTCAAATGTAACTGCTCATAGAGAGTAAGTCTGCCACTGTTCGCTGAATTTACTGATTTTGCTGGAGATACTGATTTTCTCATTTGGCTCTGTTAAATTTTATTACAACTTTTGCTGCTACTTTGCACATCGTTGGTTTTACATTTTGACAGGAAAAAGATATTGGAGATGTATTTTTCTTTTGTATTAGTAGGAAAGTTTATTAACAGTGAATTTTTGAGTAAGGTCTTGATCTTTGTCTTCATTGTTCGTTAACAAACGGATAAAACAGCCTCAAGCTAAATGTAATGCAGGCTGATGGCTACAGAGTTCTTTGGTAATTCAGGAGTTCATATCGGCAGATTATTTGACTATCAGAATAGTAGTTTGTTGCAGCCCTAATTTAAAAAGCCTGAAGAGAACTAGGTTATTCAGCATCTATACAGGCGTTTCTAAAAATAATGTACACTCTGTTAGCCTACTTTTATTGCCACTGACGTACAGTTCCGTGTAACTTTCGCACTCCTCTGTTTGCATTTGCGTACACTACTCCTATTCACGCTAGGGGATTAAAAAGCTATATCCTCCTTGGTGCAGGTCAGGGCCAGAACATCCCCTAGGTCTGGTTTGTCCTTTGCCACATATAGCTTTAAAAAGCCTGGAGCATATGTGGTTTTTCAGAACAATAGGAGGTTTTAGTTGTGTATATGGTGGGGAAGTAAACATCAGAGTTGATTAAAATTCCTCTACGGAACTGTTCCTACCCACTGAACCTACGTGAAATAGCACACCAGCCTATTCCATCCTTACTTGCGTTCAAATATGAACATATTCAGTTGCTTGGGTGGTAATTATTCAGGTATATGTTACTATGGAGCTGCATAGCATTACTATTTGACCACAGTCAAAACAGAATAAAAAATTGAAGAACCAAAATATACAAAATACTTTGGATTTTTTAAACAAATGCTGCTAAATCGCTCATAATTAGACATGCCAGTCTGTAGTAATGCAGTATATCATGATATTTAACCTAAATAATAGTAATCATTGACTCACTGACTGAACTTTAGTAAAAACCTGAAGCTTCACCAATTTTGTTTTAGAGCAGTCATTCTTTTAAACACTGGTCTACCACAGTGGTGGTTCTACCATTTGGCTTGGGGTCAAAAAAGATAAATATATAAAAATAGGTAAATATTGTTAAATAGAAAAATAAATAGATAAACAAGACATTAACGTAGTACTTGACTGTTTACCACCTCTGCATGCTTCTGTTTAAAATAGCTGCTGTCACATTATGCAATACTGACCACAATGGTGTTGCATCTCACAAACACCCAGTATTCAGCTTTGAGGACAACCATCCAGAATACACACATGCGTAGTTAAAATCAAGTGTTAAAACTCGGACCTTAAAACCTACATGGAATCTTGTTTCAAAATGTTATCATTATTTCTTGTCATAATTTTCACAGTAGCATTACTTATTTTGTGGTACAACTGCATGGCAGCAAGATTGGACTTGTGAAACCGTTGTGCAAGATTTCAAGTCAGTTTTTTTATTGTGCCTGTGGAAAGTTGCACAACTGTGTGCTCTAAATCACTTTCTAAAATAAAAAAAAAAAAGCAAAACTTTTGTTACTAATATTTTAGTTTCACAAGCATTTTGGGAAACCATAATTCTATAATACGCAATTCCATAATAATGTTTTTAATATATTTTAAATAAGTAACATACAGTGGGGCAAAAAAAATATTTAGTCAGCCATTGATTGTGCAAGTTCTCCTACTTAGAAAGATGAGCGAGGTCTGTAATTTTGATCATAGGTACACTTCAACTATGAGAGACAATATGACAATGCCAGGCGTGTCCCCCTGCTTAAGCCAGTACATGTCCAGGCCCGTCTGAAGTTTGCCAGAGAGCATATGGATGATCCAGAAGAGGATTGGGAGAATATCTTGTGGTCAGATGAAACCAAAATAGAACTTTTTGGTAAAAACTCAACCCATCCTGTTTGGAGGAAGAAGAATGCTGAGTTGCATCCCAAGAACACCATACCTACTGTGAAGCATGGGGGTGGAAACATCATGCTTTGGGGTTGTTTTTCTGCAAAGGGGACAGGACGACTGATCCGTGTTAAGGGAAGAATGAAGAGGGCCATGTATTGTGAGATTTTAAGGCAAAATCTTCTTCCATCAGTGGGAGCATTGGAGAAGGAACGTGGCTTGACAATGATCCCAAACACACTGAGTGGCTTCGTAAAAAGCATTTCAAGGTCCTGGAGTGGCCTAGCCAGTCTCCAGACCTCAACCCCATAGAAAATCTGTGGAGGGAATTGAAAGTCCGTGTTGCCCAGTGACAGCACGAAATCATCACTGCTCTAGAGGAGATCTGCATGGAGGAATGGGCCAAAATACCAGCTACAGTGTGTGCAAACCTGGTGAAGACTTACTTGTGTTACTGAGTTGAACTTTTTGACCAAATACTTATTTTCCACCATAATTTCAATTAAATTCTTTAAAAATCCTACAATGTGATTTCCTGGATTTTTTTCTCATTTTGTCTCTCATAGTGGAAGTGTACCTATGATGAAAATTACAGACCTCTCTCATCTTTCTAAGTCGGAGAACTTGCACAATCAGTGGCTGACTAAATACTTTTTTTGCCCCACTGTACGTGTATATAAGGAGTAAGGAGGAAATGAGGTGGCATAATTGTGGGACTATAGGGTATTGCTGTTTGTCCTAAATATTTTTTGATGACCCACATTTTGTAGAGCATTTTGAGTTATACAGTGTGGTTCTTCAAAATGAAATATGCTTGACCTGTGCAGGTAGCAAACTTGTGACTCATTTCCATAAATGTCTATGCGTACTTTTAATTTAATGTCATAATACAACTAAAACCATTCCATTCTAAAAAAGAGCTGACTCCAATAGAAAAAAGGCTAAATGAGAAATTCTGCTCTCTAAGGAGAACGATTCAAGTCGGGGCAAGAGCTGGAAAAGCAAGATAGCTCTGATAGGACAGCTCATGGGCATTTCTGGTATGCAGGTATTTTCCATTGTGGGATGGCTAAAAATGGCACATATTTTTTGCATTAGGCACCATCATTGATTTCTCTGCAGTTCAAACACAGAAACCGGACAGGCTTTTTGCTGTACGCTGGAGAGCCACTCTAAATGAGCCTAACACTTCTCAAGAGATCTGAATGCTGTATGAGTAAACAATGAAGTGCCTCATACCTTATATTTTTTAGTATCTTAAACATGCACTATATGGACAAAAGTATCGGGACACCTATACATTACTCTTTTGTGATATCTCAGTCTAAATATATTGGTGTTATTATGGAATTGGTCCCTGCTTTTCAACTATAACAGCTTCCACTCTTCTGGGAAGGCTTTCTACAGGATTTTGGATTTATCTTCTAAAATATAAGGCCAATGCCAAGTTGAGCAAGCTTAGGGCGACAGTGGAAAGGGGAAAAACTCCCTCAACGTTATAAGAAAGAAACCTTGGTAGGACCAGGACTCCAAATGGGACCAATCCTCATTGGGCGGTGTAGATGTTTAGGTCTAAAACATCCCCATAGCGTTATCCCTCTCCACCAAAGATCACAGTTGGCACAATGCAGTCAGGCAGTTACGTTCTCCTGGCATTCGCCGAACCAAGACTCGTCCGTCAGACTGATGTAAGAAGCCACATGTTTCTGTGCTGATGTTGATGCCAGAGTATGTTTAGAAGTGCAGTTGGAGTCAGCAGAGAGTTGGTAGCTTTTATGCACTATGCACCTCAGCACTCTGTAACTTCATGGCTGAGTTGCTGTGGTTCCTAAACGCTTCCACTTTTCAATAATACCACTCACAGATGGTCATGGAATATCTAGGAGGGAAGAGATTTCACGAACTGTCTTGTGCCAACGGTGCCATCCTATGACATTACAACATTCAAATTCAGTGAGCTCTTTAGAACATCCCATTGTTTCACAAATGTAAAGGCAGACCTCATGGCTAGATGCTTGATTTTATGCAACCTGTGGCAATGAATGAATCACTTTAATTTAGTGTCCCAATACTTTTGTCTATATAGTGTATTTTAGTGCTGTTATCAATGTCTTTTAGCAAAATGTATTGGTAAGCTGCTGTTAAACCCTTTCTGTCCCCTCCTTGAGAGGTTTGCCTTCCATTTTAATCTCTGTTTTGGAACGCTGTAGTGATCTCTGCACTTGTCTTTTGTGTCAGCCACAGAATCATACTATATTAGGCTAAGAATCAGAAACCCACCTCTTGTTTTGATCTTGGTGTTGCAGGAATAACTTTGGAAACTGCTGCTATGTTTCTCCTGTCAGAACATGAAGTGTTTGATAGAGCGCCATGGTAATGTTGGAAGTCAACAGTCAAACAGTGTCCAAGTTAGAAGCTTCAGTTCCCTTAAAAAAAAAGAACTCCGAATCACATGTTTACTTAACGTCAGAAATACATGGTTACTGTACAGTACTGTGCAAAAGTCTTAGGCCACCACTTAGATTTGTTGTTTTAGCAATGTTATAAAGCATATATATTGATTTCTCAGTTTTGTTTTCTGATGCAAACAGAAAATACAGGAAGTTTGTGCACAGCTTGGCATCCCGATGAAGCTACCAGATGCTGCTGATTAAAAAAAGGTGACACGGAATGCAACAGATGGCAAGACATAACAAATGCTGTCATCAGTTACTTCGCAGAAGGCACGATGCCAGTTCAGGAGGTTGAGAAAGAACTTTTGAATACTTAGACCCAAGATGTACACTGCCAGAGTATCATATAATTATCGCCATCATCAAAATCCCAGAATAATGAGATACCAGTTTTTTCGTTATTGCACAGCCCTAACCGAAAGTATTAAAACAGAAAAAAAAACTAATTCTTCCCAAATGAATGAATGCTTTACGCATTAACAGTGGACTACATTCTATGACTGTTATGTCTGTCCAATGAAAAAGGTGGGAAGAATCTGCAGAAAAATGTAACCAATTTAGGTAGCCAATTTAGTCAAATGTGAACATTTTAAATGCAACATTATCAGCTGCATGTTTATTGCTGGTATAAATGACCATAAGAAAGGAAAATCACTGGTAGACTGAATGGTTAGGTTGGTCCATGGGACACAAGTTTACCTGTGTTTGCCCAAATTTAGATCCTGCATGAATGTATGATAAGGGTGGTGGGCATGGGAATTTGACCTGAATAAAAAAAGTGTAGAGATTATTAGGATTGGGCATTCTGGGATACCACCGTATTAAAAATTTGGCGCACCATTTCTGCTTCATGGCTGGAATTACCTACTTAAAGCACCGATAGAGTAAGCAAATGACAGGACGCTGTTATTGGCACACATATTTACAGCATTTAGCAGACGCCCTTATCCAGAGCGACTTACAATTGATACAGTCTTACAGTCCAAGCAATTGTGGGTTAAGGATCTTGCTCAAGGAGCCAACAATGGCCGCTTGGCAGAGGTGGGATTTGAACCCTGGACCTTTTGGTCCATAGTCCAGTATCTTAACCGCTAGGCCACCACAGTCCCACACTGGTCGCTAGATGGAGCCAAATAAATTTAGGTTACAGGATCAACTTGTCAAGTCAAATTTATTTATATAGCGCTTTTACAAAAATATTGGATCAAAGCCCTAATTGAGCAAGCCTGAGGCAACTACTCAAACCTTACAGGGAAGAGACCTTGGGAAGACCAAGACTCAAATGGGGACCCAACCTCCTTGGGCTGCCTGGATGTTAAATGTAAGAATTAAAGAATATATGTGAAGAAACTACACTGAGCAACATTAGAATAGAATACCATATGGGTTAATATGCTTTTTGTCTCTTCCATCTTTAAGCGGAATGTTCTGATTGTGTATTTCTTTGTGGTAACAGTGTTTCAGAGGCATACATTATGAACACACAATAATCCAGACGTAGGAATGGTTTGCTAATCTATAATTCGTAGCTCTCAATGTCTCAGAACTGCTATTGTGAATACACCATGCCCCATCCATGCCTTGACATCTCCTTTACTCAACTGCTAATTGCCCTGAGAGGATATATTGAATATCATTCCAGTAATTACCACCCCAAATGCCCTCCCAACAGACTATCCTTACTTTGGCCGAGATCACAAATCATACCAAAATCTGGTAAGTTTGCCCCCGACGGAGATACCATATACTGCGCTGTTATCTGAAAACGTTATGATGGTAGGGGAAAACCCCAGAGATGATCTTTTGCATAGTTCATTCCTACAAGCACGGCATGTATGAAATTTGATAACATCATGTGGTTGGAAACATTGATCTCCATCTTAAACCTATCAGTAATGCAGCCCTGTGGTGATATAAACTTTTCTGCAGTCATAATATAACACTGAGGGTTGCTATTTACAGATGTGACGGAGGATGTATACAGTACTGTGCACAAGCCTTAGGCTAACCTTAGATTGGATTAGATATACCATTGTTTTAGCAATGGTATATTGACTGGATAGAATCATTTTTCAGTCTTTTTGTTAGAATACAACCAGAAAATATAGGAAATGTGTATGCCTTGTTATAAAAACTGGTAAAAAGACGGAAGAAAACAGCTCCTGTAGGCTACAGTGGCAAATATTTAGCAAGACCTTCCCTTGAGAAATCTCAGCATCTGGGAGCTTCATTGGCATGCCAAGTAGACCCTTCTAAGGTCTAAAGAAACTTGATCAGAAGTCTTTTTGGAAGGGTACCACCCAAGAAACCACCTTTTTTCAGAAGGGGAACAGAGTGAAAAGGCCATGATATGCTAAAGCTCACAAAGATTAGAATGAAGTTCAGTGGAAAAGAGTATTCTGGAGTGAATCAAAGTTTGAAATTTTTGGATCCAATCATCGACAATGTTACGTGTGATCATTACACTACTGCTTAAACAACAAATCGAATGGTGCCCTAAGACACTTGTACAGTTCTCGTGATGACCTATAAAATAATGGACATTGTTTAGCTAACTGTTAAAATTGTGTTATTTGGTGAGGTTCTTCAATGAGATGCGTTTTCCCTCTAACATATTAAGATTGACACTGAACTGGATGGGAAATGAGTTTTGGTGTAAGCAGCATTCCCAGAACAAGCTAAATGGAACACCACATTCTCTGAACTAACCATCGGATAAATCTTCCTAACATCTAAATGTAAACAATGGAAAGAGCCAAGGATAAACAAGTTGGGTCACTGAGGGGCACTTTCAGGGCACTTAGAGGGCATGCAGTCAAAATATTGGGATTAGTTAGCCACTGTGTTATGGAAAGCTTGTAATACTTTATCGATTAAAACATGGAGAATAACAATATACAGTGTTTTTATCCAAATAACATTTACATTTTGGTGAATCTTCAGGTCTGGAATGTTGTGCTGTTGCTCTGTAAGAAGCTAAACCTTTACTAGCTAGCATTTTTCCTCTTGTTCTTTTTCCCAGAACAAGATGGAGGACTCCAGTGGCAGTAAACCTTTTATGGTAACTTCCTCGTTGTCTCTCCAAGTCACTACACCGTCCTTCTACAACCAGCCACGGAAGTTTGCTTCTGTTGCCCCTCCTCGTCCCAAAGGGCCAGCTGACCAGACACAATCATTTTCCTCACCAGTAGCAAGGACTGCCGTGATTGGCCGGGTTGGAGAGACTCCTCCACCTCCTTCATCCGTCTGTGATGGTAAGCCGTATTTTTTTGGCCCAATAGTTGGGAAAGTTGAGTAACATGATTAGTTTTAACTGGAACATTTGTATGGATTGACTGTAAAGTAAAGTCAGCCAGCAAATAATCTCACAGAATAATGTGACTTCAAGTTTTAATATTAAAGAATCAGATTCCGTTTCCTCGGGCATATACTGACTGCTAAACTGCATTTCAGAGTTTCCCCCAAAGTGTTTGGAAGCTGTTTTGTGGATACTGCGCTAAATTTCATGATTGCCAGATCCTGCTTTGAAATTAATACCACAGGTTTCTGGAAAAAGCCCAAGAGAAGGAGAATGTGAGGACCTGGCAACCATGTTTAATTCTGCTATGCAGATACATGCACTGAGAAATCCAATTACTGAGTTAAAATCCAGCTCTCTTTATTGGATTTCTTAATCTGATTTCAGTATCGGCGTGTTGCTGTATACAGGAATAACCGGATAACTGCAGAAATGCGTTTATGATCTGATTGTGTGCGTAAACGCACTCGGAGAACGGGATTTGTGCCTGTGAGCGGGACATACGAACCCTCTGGTGTTCAAAAGATGCAATTGCATTAGATAGCGTAATAATTAAGAACACGTAATCCAGTCCAGTGTAACTGATGTGTGGTATTATATTTGCTTATTAGTTGGTTTTTGCTATGACCGACATTGCTAAACCACTTCACTGCTTCTCCTGGCCAGACTTTCCACCCCCTCCTCCTCCAGTGGATGCAGAGCTGCCAGACCCACCCCCAGAATGCCAGCTCACACCCCCTGCATATGAGGCCCCTCCCCCTGCATTTCCTGCTCCTCCCCCGGTTGCCGATGACCTGCCCCTCCCAGAACCACCGGAAGACTTGAGCTTCGTCTCCTCAGATCCTTGTCTTGCACCACCTCCTCCTCCCCCTCCCCCTCCTCCTCCTGCACCTCCACTCCCAGAGTCCGGCGTTGCCGCAAACTCTCAGGTAAGAACTGAGACATGGATGTGACATGACTTCTAACGTAATAGGTTCTGAGTTTTGTGCCGCAACTTTTGTTCAAAGTTGCCCGTTTTCACAGAGAAATGCTGTTGTGCTGAAAATGACTCCTTTCTAGCTTGATTTGATTCACGATTCGATCTTCTGTAAGCCTGAACAATAATGCAAAGCAATGCACATTTTCTTGAATGGGTTTTTAAACACAAAACGTTGAGTCCCTGCAATTAAAAGAAATTTCTAGAAACAAAGGTGTAAAACTGTAAATAAAATGCTCTATTGTAGCTTCACCCAAATAAAAAAAAAACATCTTAAATTGAAAATTAAAGTAGATGAAGAAGCACATAAGCCTTTACATTTACAGCATTTAGCAGACCCCCTTATCCAGAGCGACTTACAATTGGTACAATCTTACAATCCAAGCAATTGTGGGTTAAGGGTCTTGCTCAAGGAAACAACAGTGGCAGCTTGGCAGAGGTGGGATTTGAACCCTGGACCTTTTGGTCCATAGTCCAGTATCTTAACCGCTAGGCCACCACAGTCCCACACTGGTCGCTAGATGGAGCCAAATAAATTTAGGTTACAGGATCAACTTGTCAAGTCGAATTTATTTATATAGTGCTTTTACAAAAATATTGGCTCAAAGCCCTAATTGAGCAAGCCTGAGGCAACTACTCAAACCTTACAGGGAAGAGACCTTGGGAGGACCAAGACTCAAATGGGGACCCAACCTTCTTGGGCTGCCTGGATGTTAAATGTAAGAATTAAAGAATATATGTGAAGAAACTACACTGAGCAACATTAGAATAGAATACCATATGGGTTAATATGCTTTTTGTGGGTTAAGGGTCTTGCTCAAGGAAACAACAGTGGCAGCTTGGCAGAGGTGGGATTTGAACCCTGGACCTTCTGGTCCAGAGTAAAGTACCTTAACCACTAGGCTACTCACAGTCCCACAGTCCCTTTAAACATCCTCAAACTCAAATTCATCTTTACCTTAGAGTTTTCAATTGCAGACAGAAGATATGTGTATGTGAGCACAGCGCCCTCTGGTGTTCACTAAATGCAAGTGCATTAGGCGGCTAAATAAACAGAACTCATATGACATCGTCCAGCTCCGTGATGCACATCACATTTTTGCATAGTTATTCCCCCAGTAGGTATACACTCTATCATCTAAAGTTTGTGAACACCCAAAATGTCATCCAAAAATATATAAAGTGGTACCTTGGTTCATTATTTCCTTCCAGAAGGCTTGTCGAGAATCAAAAACAGAGTACCGAGCTAATTTTTCCCATAAGGAATAATGTAAGTTGAATGAATCCATTCCAGACCCCCAGAAAATCCACACTGAGGCATTATATGCATTAATGGAGTTGTATTGTACAGGTGCTCCCTGATTTATGATGGGGATACGTTCAGAAAAATCCATCATCAATTAAATGTGTCATGAACTGATGAGTTTATATAATATAGTTATTGTTTAAAACACTTGCATTAACCTACAGTTGGCCAAAATCATTAACACAAAGCTTATTTTATAGTAAAGTTTTAAAATAATCATGTAATTTAGTGAGTAATGGATTGAAAGTGACAAATGAAAGCCCTGTATTAGTGAACTGCTGAAGCCAACTGCAGCCTGTGCTGAGAATTCAGTTCCTGTTTTCCTTTCGGTTGGCTGAAATCCCTAATCTTTTTAGGACCCATGGAGACTTATTTGCACCAAGCCTACATTACTGATGTAAAAAAACAAACAAAAAAAAAAACACGATAAACACAGCAGACATCTTCACTGAGCAAGGGCTATTGTGAACTGAATCACAGTGTACTTAATCGTGATTGAATGGCAAACTTTTGGCATTCTAATTCATCTTAGCCGTGTCTGATGGAGTTAAGAACCTAACAAACAGCACAGTGTGCAAGGTGGGAACCAACCCTAGACCGGGCACAAGCTTGCCTGAATACTCACTCTCCCACTTCTTATGTGCTCGCACGCTTCATGTTATGAAGTGGGCGTGGTTGTGAGAACAGATGACTAATTGCAAGGTGTGTCCACAAACTTTTGGTCTTATAGTGTACATGTTGCATTTGCATTTAGAGGCCATAGATGCGCAGTATTGTGCAAAAGTCGTAGGCCACCATCTGATTTGTTGTTTTGGCAATGATATAATGACCCTATATAACTTTTCTATTAAAATACAAGATGTGTACGCAAAATTAAACACAAATACAATGTTCAGAACAAAATGGCTTCTGCTTTTATCCCTGAAAAGGTGATTTCTTGGCTGCTACCCTGCCAAAAAGACCATTCCTGATCAAGCTTCTTGTGTGGAAGGGTCAACTTGGCGTGCCGATGAATCTCCCAGATGCTGGTATTACTCAAATGTAATGGGAGGTCACACTAAATATTGATAGTATAGCCTACAGAAGCTGTTTTTCCTGTTTTGTTTATTTTTTAAATACTACATACCAGTTTTCTGTATTTTCTGGTTGTATTCTAACAAAGACTGAGAAATAATTAGATGTGCTCATTATACTATTGCTAAAACAACAAATTGAATGGTGGCCTAAGACTTTTGCATCGTACTGAAATATTCAACGGCACATTCAGATTGTATTGTTTGGTTAAACACAAGATTAAAGAAAACAGCTGACGTGCCGAGTTGATTTAAGAAAAGGAATCTACAGGGCCTGGAAAAGCTGGTTTTGTGACACATGCCAGAGAGTTAATTAAAGAAAGATTTGGAGCAAAAATGACCCTATTAATGGTCTAAAGCATGCTGCCTCACCTGTGAAACCAGCTGACATGATTGTTTGTGGCCGTGTGTGGAACTGGCTTTGCAGAGGGAACTCAAATCTGATTGGTCCCTCTAAATTTTCTGGATTATTTTACAATAAGCTTAAAGCACCTACATTTTCAGGACCAGAAAATGCAGTGTTGTTGACAGTACAGCGCATTCCCTTGACCTTAACACCACTAGGGATTTAGGATTCCACACACACAGACAAGATGAACCTGAATCCAGGAAATCTCCTAAACAAGCTGGAGCTTAAAATCATGGCATTTAAAACCTGTTGGGGCATCACCATGGAAAATGGCACCATTCACACGCAAAGACCTACATTTACCAGTCATGTTCTGGCTTTGCACAAAACACACTTCAAACGATTTTTCACCCAAACGCACCACTTTAGTCATTTGGCATGAATGTCGTCTTAGATACAAGGTAGCCTACAACAAATACCACTTTTACAGTGAATTTTGGGTGTTTCTTGTTTCAAATTCTTTGTCTTTTTTAATCTCTTTGTAGTGCTGTATTTTTGATCTCATGTATCATCTACTGTTCCATTCATTTAATACAGTTTGCTAGACACATAACCCAAACTGCTCCAAATTGCACTGGTTTCTCCTGTTCTTACTTGCCTTTAAGCTCATAATTTCATTGCTTTTTAGTAGTAATGTTTTAATTGCTCACTTCAGAAACGTTCAGCCTGTGCCACATAGTGATGCGGGGATGGGAACTTCAGAACTGGCTGCTGGTTTTCATTCCAGCCAGCCAGGACCTACACTTGATATATCTAATCAGTCGTTTGAAGATCAGTTGATTGGTGAGGTCCAGTGTAGCCTAGTTATAATGAAAAACTGGAGCAACACATGTCCCGGATGAGTTTCCTGAATCCTGCTGCAATACGTCAGCTTCTGAACGTACTAGAGATGCACCACTTGCAATTCTCTTGGCCGATTCTGATTCCTGATTTTAAGAAATATATGACCGGCCAATTCCGATTTTCTTTCTGTCTAAGAATTATAAATGACAGCACACAAACAGCTGCTATAAAAAGAAAGCAGGAGCTGTTGACTTGTACCTGGCCACAAATTATCACCGCGAACTTGCTCAAATTGTACTTTATTACACCCCCACTCAGGTAGCAGCGTACACCAACCAAGATAAGTCATACTGTAAGCCACTGAAAACGCACTCTTGCGCTAAATGCCTGGCATAAATGGTTTAACACGATTAAAAACTTGCACAGTGAGCTTATATCAACTAGTAAAAAGACAGGAAACAGATCACAGATTCAGAAGAACCCAAAGATAAACAGACCATCAAGCCATGTGCTAAACGTTGGGACCGAGAAACAGACTCTTGAGCGGCTGAGCATTAACTGTTTAAGTTAAAAGCTCCTTTATATGCATGAACTGAATTCTGAATTAATATTCCTCAGAGCGCTGTGCTGTTCGTGTGTCACTGTTGCTGTCACGAGTGTAGGCTTAATGTGACCGGAACATAATCGGTTATATGAGACTGATCGGCCGATCACGCTGAAAACCGACCGATTCCAGTCAAGTCAAGTCAAGTCAGATCTATTTATATAGCGCTTTTTACAATGGAGCATTGTCTCAAAACAACTTTACAAGTTTAGATTATCTCCTAATAACTACGTCCAATCCCAAATTGAGCAAGCCTAGGGCGACAGTGGCAAGGAAAAACTCCCTGAGTGTTATAGGAAGAAACCTTGGAAGGACCAAGACTCAAAAAGGGACCCAACCTCCTTGGGCGGTGTGTCACCGGCTGATTGATCGGCACATCTCTAGTACACATTTAAGGCAACCTAGGACCTGTGCTTGGTCTCAAACTGGTTATACACTATATGGACAGAAGTATTGGTACACACCTGTTAATCACTGAATTCAAGTGTTCCATTCAGTCCCATTGCCAAAGCAGTCCGCCTTTACAAACATTTCTGAAAGAATGGGTCGTTCTAAAGAGTACACTCAATTAGTGTGGTACTGTAATAGGATGCTGCCGTTGAGAAGTTTAATCTTTCTTAGATATCTGCTGTTAAAGTTACAGAGCAGGTCACTGAGTGCTGAAACTAATAGAGCATAAAAGTCGAAAACGCTCTGTTTTTGTTCCGAACTTCCTCCGGCTCTGTGCACCATGAGCCATGGGTTATGTTATGACGAGTATAATAAAATAGAGAATATAAAAGCTATAGTGTATAAGCTAGGATTGAAAAGAAATATTGCATAGAAAAATGTAAAAATATCCAGTACACAGAGTGGCAGAGGATCTTGTGTCCTTGGTTGGAAAGTCTTAGTGGCATGGCACCCTCAGTCGACCAGAGGGCGAAGAGATACTGCCCTCTGTGGTCCCAGTACGGTGGGGCTGGAGCTGATTATGGAAAAACGGCTTTGGTGGAGCAGAAGTGAAAGAACATCTTAGTATGTGGGCTGGAGATGGTGCCAGAGCACAAGCTCAGAGAGAAAAGAGAAAATGTAGTTGGCTATTGTTATGAGAATGAGATATCAAAAGCTCCAGTAGGTGTCCCAATACATTTGTCCACATAGTGCTTCTTGTTCATGCCATGCGAGTTTGAGCCTGACTTTTCAGTCACTGGCCAATTTAGACTTCACAGATCTGTCGTGACCATTTAAGGTTTAGAGGTACAGCTTGTGCTTTTTTATTCTCCTCAGTAGACATCCCCTTATGCTGGCTCAATAGAATACAGTCCATGAATGGCCTGTTTTAGTTGGTGTAGGTAAATAAACGTATAGTTTGCTAAGAACCACAGTACAGATAAGTAAAGGAACAAGGTACAGCCGCGTGATTCACTAATCAGCAATGAGAATGACTACAGTGGTCAGGGTTCAAATAATTACACACTTGACTATATACATTGTACATGACTCAGCATAATTCTATCTCTTATAACCTCTCCACAGTTCAGTTCCATGTCCTGGGAGACATTTAATGTGTAATCAGCTTCCCTGATGACTGATATGCCTATAGAAGTACTTGTGTTATTTCTGGCTTTGACAACGTTTGTGAGTCTAAAATAATAAGACAATCCATATGCTCCAGTAGAAGGTGTAGCCTATGTGTAGACTGTTTGCATTTAAAATACTGTCACCACAGTGAGTGTCTACATCTTTCTACATAATTCAATCAGCCCTAAATATTTATTAATGGAGTAAATTGTAATAGTGTATATAACATTCAGTGGGGGCTAAAAGTTTGAGACCGCTAGTGAAAATACTTCTATTTTACATTTTTCTTGTATTCATTACAAATTGATACATTTGATACATTATGGAATGTGTTAGTATTTTGTTCCCCTTGTCCCACTGAAGCTTTGCGCAAAAATCAGATGATCCATGTTATTCCAGCCTAATTTCACAAGATTCCAAAGAGCATCTTTGTAATATTACTGAAAACTTGGCTCTCTCTGTCTTCCAGTGCCCCATAAATACTCAGTGGTGTTTAGGCCAGGTGACTGCGGAGGAAAGTTCATGGCAGTCGGCACTTCTTAATCTTTGAGTAGTCCGAGTCAAGTTGATTTATGTAGCACCTTTTACAATTTAGCATCGTCTCAAAGCAGTTTTACAAAAATCCAAGCACACAGCCCTAATTAAGCAAGCCTGGGGTGACAGTGGCAAGGAAATACTCTTTGATCAAGGAAATTTGATCAGGAAGAAACTTTGGGAGGACTGGGATTCAAAAAGGAAACTATGCTCCTTGGGCAGCCTAGATCTACGTAAGAATCAAACTAAAATCAAACAAAAAAAGTTAGTTTATTAATGAGTTTAAATGAACAGAAGCTAAATATGAAAAGACAGAACATATCTCAAGGAAAAAAAAAAGAAAAAAATAGAATATAGTAATATATAGACTATAGTAAATTAAAGCTACTGCAATTGAAGAGTATAAAGTACAGAATCTAATTTTAAAGAATATAAGACAATAGTGTACATAAATATTATAACGTAGAGAATATGCATATCGGCATTGTTTAGTCCAGTGAACAGAGTCGTAGGTTCTTGTGCCCTTGGTGTGAAGGTTTTGTAGGCATGGCATGATCAGTTAGCTGGAGGAGTGGATGGTATGAGAACTGATGATTGATGAACAGCTTGAGTAGTACTACAGAAGGAGCTCAGAGAGAAAACGGAGCATTTACAGTGGGGCAAAAAAAGTGTTTTGTCAGCCACTGATTGTGCAAGTTCTCCTACTTAGAAAGATGAGAGGTGTCTGTAATTTTCATCATAGGTACACTTCGGGGGGAAAAAAAAAACGGGAAATCACTTTAGGATTTTTAAAGAATTTAATTGTAAATCATGGTGGAAAATAAGTATTTGGTCACCCACAAACAAACAAGATTTCTGGCTCTCTCAGACCCGTAACTTCTTATTAAGAAGCTCTTCTGTCCTCCACTCGTTACCTGTATTAATGGCACCTGTTTGACCTCGTTATCTGTATAAAAGACACCTGTATACAGCCTCAAACAGTCAGACTCCAAACTCAACCATGGCCAAGACCAAAGAGCTGTCGAAGGACACCAGGAGGAAATTGTAGATCTGCACCAGGCTGGGAAGAGTGAATCTACAATAGGCAAGCAGGTTGATGTGAATAAATCAACTGTGGGAGCAATTGTAAGATAATAGAAGACATACAAGGCCATTGATAATCTCCCTCGATCTGGGGCCCCACGCAAGATCTCATCCCGTGGGGTCAAAATGATCATGAGAACGGTGAGCAAAAATCCCAGAACTACACGGAGGGACCTGATGAATGACCTGCAGAGAGCTGGGACCAATGTAAAAAAGGCTTTCATCAGTAACACTACGCTGAGAGGGACTCAGATCCTGCAGTGCCAGGCGTGTCCCCCTGCTTAAGCCAGTACATGTCCAGGCCCATCTGAAGTTTGCCAGAGAGCATATGGATGATCCAGAAGAGGATTGGGAGATTATCATGTGGTCAGATGAAATGAAACCAAAATAGAACTTTTTTGGTAAAAAAACTCAAACTCGTTGTGATTGGAGGGAAAAAGAATTCTGAGTTGAATCCCAAGAACACAATACCTACTGGGAAGCATGGGGGTGGAAAACATCTTGCTTTGGGGATGTTTTTTCTGCAGAGGGGGACAGGACGACTGATCTGTGTTAAGGGAGAAAGAATGAAGCAGGGCCAGTATTGTGAGATTTTAAGCCAAAACCTCCTTCCATCCTTCCATCAGTGAGAGCATTGAAGAATGGAACGTGGCTGGGGCTTCCAGCATGACAGTGATCCCAAACACACTGCTCGGGGCTACCAAAGGAGTGGCTCCGTAAAAAGCATTTCAAGGTCCTGGAGTGGCCTAGCCAGTCTCAACCCCATAGAAAATTTGTGGAGGGAGTTTGAAAGTTCATGTTTCCCCAAAAACATCACTGCTCTAGAGGAGATCTGCGGGGAGGAATGGGCAAAATACCAGCTACAGTGTGTGCAACCTGGTGAGGACTTACAAGAACACGTTGACCTCTGTCATTGCCAACAAGGTTATGTTACCAACAAGTATTGACTTTAATTTTTGTTTTTGACCAAATACTTATTTTCCACCATAATTTACAATTAAATTCTTTAAAAATCCTACAATTTGATTTCCTGTTTTTTTTTCTCATTTTGTCTCTCATAGTTGAAGTGTACCTATGATGAAAATTACAGACCTTGCACAATCAGTGGCTGACTAAATGCTTTTTTGCCCAACTGTAGTTAGTTGTTAAGGACAAAGCAATCAGTAGTCTCCA
The DNA here is from genome assembly GCA_025084515.1 of Ancistrus triradiatus. NCBI lineage: Eukaryota > Metazoa > Chordata > Actinopteri > Siluriformes > Loricariidae > Ancistrus > Ancistrus triradiatus. Next base: position 49,364 of record JAJAGP010001160.1, read on the forward strand.
ATCTTAATAGTAATTTGTGGTTACAGCATGGTTTCTAGGTAATTTGATCACGTTTATGGAATTTGCTGGTACTTAACACGGACCTGTAGTCCAACCTATTTCATCCTCTTTCTATCGGCCCCTCTGGTATTCTTCTCACCCTTCCTGTCATTTCCTTTGTTGTTTTGTAATTGTCTCCGTTTCCTGTCCCTTGTGTAGAGATTGTTTGAGAAGCAGACTAGTTTCGATCGACAGCTCGACTCGCTAACTGATATGATATCGGAAATGGAAACCAGAAGATCTTTTAACCCAAAGGTAGAAGCGTGTTTATGTTCTGCTTCATCTTTAATATTAATCTTACTGATAGTTCTTATCCTAATCATTTTGCTTAATGAAACATTATGAACTCGTTGGCTGATTCATGTCTTTTGTCCAGGGGCCCAGTCAGCTATCATCAGTGTCTTCCCCAAAGCCAGCTGCTCCTCCACCTACTGCCCCCAAACCCTCCCTGTCCTTCCTGCCCCCACCAGAGCTACAGGACAGGCCCCCGCCTGCTCCGTGGGCAGAGGAGCTGCGTGCCCGTACTACCCTGAGACATGGCGGCACAGTCCCGGCGCCTTCATCGGCGTCTGCGACGCCACCGGGTAAACCAAGTGCTGCTGTTCCCAAGGCCACGTTCACTCCCACTCAGCCTGCTTCAAATTTTAGTCCCAAACCAGCGAACAGCGTGAGCTCTGTGGGTGCACGAGGATTTAACCACTCCCCCAAATCCCCATCCTTTCCTCCACCTCCTGCTGCACCTCCTGCCCCTCCTCCACCCCCAGCGAGTGGCCCTGCACCTGCCCCGGCTGTTAGTAACTTTAAGGCTCCAGCTCCAGTGAGTGGCCCTGCGTTTACCCCGACTGGCAGCAACTTTAGGGCTCCACCTCCAGCGAATGTTCCTGCTCCTTCTCCAACCTTCAATCACTCCAAAACTCCCTCTCCGGTCAGCCAGGAGAAAGCACTTGCTCCACCCCCAGCTGCTCCACAGCCAAAGCCAGCACCGTCACCCAATTCCTCATCACCATTTGGCAAATCAGCGGCCGAGCCACCTGCACCCAAGGTGAGTATGTGCACATTTTTAGTTAAATCAGCTGGAATTTTTGGTGTTGAATCACAGATATTTTGCAGTTCATGACAGATGAAGGCCCTGAACTCGAACCCAGGTCTCTGGAAATAGGCAATAGCTCTACCGACTGCGCCACAGTGCTGCCATATGCCAATATGGTTTGTGTAAAATATCTAAAATAGGAAGGCAGTCAGACTACATTGTAGACAGAGTTACAATGTGTGGCCACTTTATTAGAGACACCTCCTCTTACACAAACGAAGCTTCCCTAGACACGTGACCCTGGAGTGCAGCAGAAAATCAAGTGAGCAAGTTTTGAAACTGTGGATATGTTTCAGTGCGAATCCACATTAGGATTGGAAAATGGAGCAATCTGAGCGATTCCGAACAAGGCGCTAGACTAGCCAGGACATGCCAACTGCCAACTTTGTGGTTTTCTCATGCAGCCATTTTGAGAGGATAGTGAGAATGGTGTGATCGAGGAAAAACGTCCAGCAAAAGGGCATCCTGTGGCGAAAGGGGTCAGAGGAGGGTCTTGAGTCCTTGTTCAAGAACAGATGGGCTGTAACAGCAGGCGACCAATTCGAGTGGCGTTGCTGTCTAAGGGAAACAAAAAACAGAGTCCAGTGGCTAAAAGAGAACAAAAAGCACTGGAAAAACATTGCCTGGTCAGATAAATCTATGCTGATGGGAGGGTCAGAATTTGGTGCAAGCAGCAGGAATCGATGAACCCTTCCTGTCAGGTGTCAACAGTTCAGGCTGGTGGAGGTGGAGTAATGGTATAGGGAATGTTTTCTTAGCCCAACCTGAGTCCCTGTGGATGGGCGTTTGGACAGTAGGGCTTACATAAGCAGCGTTGGCTGACCACAAGTTCATCCCTTCATGGCAGAAGAGCACTAAGATAAGTGTGAGGCTATCATAAGGTTAAGAACATAATTAAAAACGATACAATTTTCAAGAATACCATTCGTTCTTAGAATTGCTCTTAAAGATTTAAGAAAAAAATAAGAGAATTCTTTAGAAGTTATTTGAAGAATAACATTTTTTGTGACTTTTTTTTTTCTTCTTCTAACAAAGTTAAGTAAAAACACACCTTTTAAGATTTCCTTTTTTAAGTCACTTTCATGAATCCTTGCAGTAAAACCCACGCAAACACAGGGAGAACATACAAACTCCACACGGGCAGTGGAGTCTGACATTCAAAGCCAGGTATCTGGAGCTGTGAACTGCCTCACTGTGCCACAGAACCTGACAACTGTGTCAAGAATTTGTTTTGTAAAGCACGCATGTCCAAACCAGGTTTTTTGTGTCACTCCTCTCTTTAGGCTATAGGCGCCGGAGCTGGCGCGCCCCCTGGTGGTGTTCCTCTCTCAATGAGAGAAGTTGAGGAGCTGGAAAGAATGACCCAGGATTTCATCAAAAACATGGACAACCACCCTCCAGTTATTACATCTGCACTTACAGGTCTTACCCTACTGCATTTTAGCTTTTTATTACTCGTTTTCTTTTGGGAAATGCCCTGAGGCGGGGCATTCTACCGAATTAAACTAATTAAAACTTAGTCTATCATGAATTTAGTTCATAAGTGTAAAGAAAATTGAAATTGAAATACCACCCACATTTTAGACCTGAAAGTGAGATGCAAATCAGTGTGAGACATTTTAAATTGGGAAAATTGCTTGGAGTTTACACTCTTCAGACACTAACTACACCTGTTCAGCTGCACATTAACGCAAATCTGATCAGCCAATCACATAGCAGCAACTCCGGTGCATGTAGACATGGTGAAGATGACCAGCTGAATTTCAAACCGAGCATCTGAATGGGGAAGGAAGGTGATTTAAGTGACTTTGAACGTGGCATGATTGTGGATGCTAGACAGGCTGGTCTGAGTACTGGGATTTTCACACACAGCCATCTCTGGGGTTTACAGAAAACGGGCCGAAAAAGAGAAAACATCCAGTGGGCGGCAGTTCTCTGGTGAAAATGCCTTGTTGATGCCAGAGCTCAGAGGAGAATGATCAGACTGGTTTGAGCTGATAGAAAGGCAACAGTACCTCAAATAACCACTTGTTACAACTGAGATATGCAGAAGAGCATCTGATTGCAGAAGACGTTGAATCCTGAAGCAGTTGGGCTACAGCAGCAGAAGACCACCCCGGGTGTCACTGCTGTCAGATAAGAACAGGCAGCTGATGCACAAGGTCACCAAAATTGGACAGCAGAAGATTGGAAAAACGTTGCCTGGATGGAAAAAGAATGATTGGCTTGTGATTTTCTTGGCACACTTTGGGCTCCTTCATACCATGTGAGCCTCCATGAGTAATGTTGCCTACCATGTCCATCCCTGTATGACCACAGTGTACCAACTTCTGATGGAAGAACATCACACCATGCCTCACAGGTCAAAAAATCTACAATATGTAAACTCACTGTACTTTTCTTAGATGCATAAACCATTGATATGCTACAATGTTTATAGAAGCAAAGATTTGGGGGAAATGGCCTTAAACATTTCAAATGCTTTTAACTCTGACTTTGAGCCTATTTTGTAGACTGCTCCCTTTTACACTGCCTGGCCAAAAAAAGGTCTCTCACACTAATATTCCGTTGGACCACCTTTAGCTTTGATCTCACACCTCCATCAACTGTGGCATCGTTTCCACAAGCTTCTGCAATGCCACAACAATTATTTCTGTCCGGAGTTGCATTCATTTTTTCCCCAAGATCTTATATTGATGGTTGGAGAGTTGAAACCACTGTAAAGTCTTCTCCAGACATCCCAAAGATTCTCAATGGGGTTCAGCTCTGGACTCTGTGGTGGCCAATCCATGTGTGATAATGATGGCTCATGCTCCCTGAACCACTCTTTCCCAATTTGACCCTTCTGAAACAGATGAACATCTCTTCCACGACCACAGGATGTCTTTGGACAAATGAGAAGCTACTCACTGCATCAGTTAAGGTTAAAGAACTTGTTGCCAGCTGAAACATAATCACCAATGCAGTGATTATCCTATGGGAGGCTCTTTTTTAAACTATTTGCTTAGTTAAATCCAGACCGTGTAGAATTAATCAAGTTACAAAGATGTTATCATATACCAGTATACTCAAGGTATTTGTGAAGAGATAACCGAAGAGCCAAAGTTCATAACATGTATTGCATTTGTCGAGACATGGATAAGGGACGGTGCTATAAAATAGAAATATAACAGTATTGACTATAAAATGAACACTTATATAGAGACTGATAAAGGATTATGTGCACGTTCATGGTAATGAATCTTTTCTCCTTCTCTCTCTGGCATGTGTGCATAGAGATGTGTGGGAATTGTGGAGAGGCTCTGTCCAGGTCTCAGCCTGCAGTCAGAGCAATGGGCAAACTCTTCCACTCGCACTGTTTCTGCTGCATGACCTGCCACCGCGCCCTACAGGGCTTGCAGTTCTATGATCGTGATGGCACACCGGAGTGCGAGGAGTGCTACGTGGTGAGTGGCCCCCCCATAGGCACACGCACTGGCAAAATCTTTCACCATAATCCAGTGGTTCTCAGGTTTTCTAACTGGCATACACTCAAAAATCACTTTATTAGGTACACCTCCTTGTTTGTACACTCACTGTCCATTTGATCAGTTCCACTCACCATATAGAAGCACTTTGTATGATTGTTCCTCAATTACAGACTGTAGTCCATTTGTTTCTCTACACACTTTTCTCTAATGGTCAGAACCCCCACAGGACCCCCTCCGCAGCAGTGACACTAAGGTGTTTAAAAGCTCCAGAAACAGATGGACTACAGTCTGTAACTGTCGAACTACAAAGTGCTCCTACAGTGGTGCGGTTTGTGAACCCTTTATAATTTTCTATATTTCTGCATAAATATGACCTAAAACATCATCAGATTTTTCACACAAGTCCTAAAAGTAGATAAAGAGAAACCCAGTTAAACAAATGAGACAAAAATATTATACTTGGATTTAAGGTCAGGACCTTCCAAAAAACATGAACTTTATCTTCTTTAACCATTCTTTGGTAGAACAACTTTGTGTGCTTAGGGTCATTGTCCTTGCTGCATGACCCCCACCTTCTCTTGAGATTTTCAGTTCATGGACAGATGTCCTGACATTGTCCTTTAGAATTCTCTGATATAATTCAGAATTCATTGTTCCATCAATGATGGCAAGCCGTCCTGGCCCAGATGCAGCCCAAAAACAGGCCTAAACCATGATACTACCACACCCCATGTTTCACAGATGGGATAAGGTTCTTTATGCTGGAATGCAGTGTTTTCCTTTCTCCAAAACCAAAAAGTTATATTTTGGTCTCATCCGTCCACAAAAACATTCTTCCAATAGCCTTCTGGCTTGTCCACGTGATCTTTAGCAAACTGCAGACGAGCAGCAATGTTTCTTTTTGGAGAGCAGTGACTTTCTCCTTGCAGCCCTCCCATGCACACCATTGTTGTTCAGTGTTCTTCTGATGGTGGGACTCATGAACATTAACATTAGCCAATGTTGAGAGAGGCCCTTCAGTTGCTTAGAAGTTACCCTGGGGTCCTCTGTAACCCTCGCCAACTATTACATGTCTTGCTCTTGGAGTGATCTTTGTTTGGTCGACCACTCCTGGGGAGGGTAACAATGGTGTTGAATTTCCTCCATTTGTACACAATCTGTCTGACTGTGGATTGGGTTGGAGTCCAAACTCTTTAGAGATGGTTTTGTAACCTTTTCCAGCCTGATGAGCATCAACAACTCTTTGAGGTCCTCAGAAATCTTTGTCCGTGCCATGATACACTTCCACAAATGTGTTGTGAAGAGCAGACTTTGATAGATCCCTGTTCTTTAAATAAAACAGGGTGCCCACTCACACCTGATTGTCATCCCATTGATTGAAAACACCTGACTCTAATTTCACCTTTAAATAAACTTCTAATCCTAGAGGTTCACATACTTTTGCCACTCACTAATATGTAATATTGGATCATTTTCACTTAATAAATAAATGACCAAGTATAATATTTTCATCTCATTTGTTCAACTGGGTTCTCTTTATCCACTTTTAGGACTTGTGTGAAAAATCGGATGATGTTTTGGGTCATATTTATGCAGAAATATAGAAAATTCTGAAGGGTTCACAAACTTTCAAGCACAGTGATAGGTGATAGGTGAGTCTAAGTGCCTCGGTTTAACCAAAGAACAATACATTTCTAAGCTTAGGAGCGCATACAGAAACGCACAAGCACATTTAACCAACCAGTTCTAGCATGTAGATGCTCTCATACTGAAGATTTCGTCTCGTGTTTTGTTCACGCCCATAGTTTTTCATAACCCCAGCTGATCTTTTAATTGTGGTGGAGAGCAACAAGTTTTTTAGTTGCCTGATTTCCCTCTATTCAGCTCCACACACAGATTCCGGTTGGCAGACTTTGTTACTGTTGTTGTTTAAAGCAGGGATTTGAAGCGTTGTCTTGTCTGAACTTGAAATGCCTACACACACCTTCGTTCAGTGTCTAATAAAATGGGTACACAACAATTTTACTGATGGATTTTTTTTATGCAAATCATATAAAGTATGGTGCAAAAGTCTTAGGCCACCACATTGGCATGTCTAGCCCCTTTTCTCAAGTACTTCTAGAGTTCCAGCAATAGAGTAAATAGTCATTTTTGTTGCTGTTTTTTTTAAATAGGAAGTTTGTTTCTGATGAGCTGAAGAAAAAGTTACAACCAGAGATGGTATAGTTTAAACATAGTATTTTTTACAACTGAAATACAGCAATCCCCTGTGCCTCACAAATGGTATGATCCACTTTCTCGCTCCTTCAATGGCGTGGGAATGACATTCCAAAATGGTGTTAAAATGTATGCATCAATGCATTTCAAAGCTCTGATCCTAGAATTTCCCATGGGCTAATATTATATTAGATATAGCATTGTGTTAGCAATGGCATAATGACCATATATAATTATTTCACAGTCTCTTTATTAGAAACATTTCTGCAGTATGAAAAAAGTGAAAAGAACTCTCCTATCAGCTACTGTGGCAACTATTTAGTGTGACCTCCCCTTACACTTATACACTACAATAACAGCATCTGGCAGATTCGGGATGCCAGGTTGGCCCATATACAGCCAGATCAGATTTATTTTTTGGAAGGGTAGCAGGCAAGAAACTAATTCTTAAATTGACCCTTACAATAGGATTCAGTGCAACCAGATGTAGCTACAGCTCCCATGAGCTGGTTTCCACCCAGTGGGATTGTGCATTGCAATATGATAATATGTAAATAGGGGCAGAATTCAATTTTCTTTATCTCGTTACTGTGTGTTCAGAACTCTCTGGCGATCTGTTCCCGCTGTGGGGAGAGGATCACGGACCGTGTGTTGAAAGCAGTAGGCCAGTGCTTTCACGCTCACTGTTTCCGCTGCACTGCCTGTAGCTGCACACTGGAGGGCGCTCCATTCATCACCGATGATGAGAACCACCCCTACTGTGTCCCTGATTACCACCGGTGAGCTCAAGCACTGCATCCAGGATAGCAGAGTCTGAGTACACGCCCATCGGTTATAAGAAATAATTCCTATTAAAGGTATAGAGGATGGTTCAATACTTTATTTATAACCTGTGGATCCTTTTGTGGCTCTTTGCTGCATCACAGGCGTTTCGCTCCTCTGTGTGTGAGCTGCAATGAGCCAATCGTTCCTGATCCCGGGAGTGAGGAAACACTCCGGGTCGTCGCCTTGGAGAAGAACTTTCATCTGAAGTGCTACCGCTGCGAGGTACAATTAAATTTATTATTATTATTTTTTTTTTAGGTGTATGTGTACAGGTCAACATCCGTTCCCTTTAACAACCGAGGTCTTAACAATTATAGTAAATTCTAATAGGGATTTAAAATAGAGGCGGAGTATAAGAGCGGAATGCATCATTTCTGTGTCACAGTTTGCCAGATCCTCTTATTCTAAGCAATTTCTTTTTCTATAAATTCACTTGCAAGTTTTTGGGGCTTGTTTCTCTCTATCTCGTCTCGTTGTACAGTTGTGCTAGAATAATGTGCTTTTATTCCTCACACAAAATGCACGATCAAAACACCAATGGTAACATTTCACAATAACTGATCAATCAACCACCGGGCAGTCCTGGTGAGAGTTCAGCGGCCTCGGTTCAAATGCTGGCCGATCCCACAGCTGACTCGACCCAGCAGAGCTCGGACTCCGTCCTTATACTCTCTACCAGGAGAGTTTGGGAATGAGAGGGCAATGGAAAAACAAGCTGTTCCTCTTTGGTCTAGTTTCATAAAAAACAAGCTCTCTTGCCAAGAACATGGACCCTTGGTACGGAATTAACACGCACTGTAAATCATAAGATTAAATAAGGGTGGTTACTCCAGATCAGCCTGGGTCCGTTGTAGAATTGTATGACCTGATGGTCCTCTCTCCTGCATGTCAAGTCTGAATGCAACCATGCTTCAGCGATTACATGTATTGATACCACGCGTGCCCTACGTTTATGATGTCTCCTCCCTGTAGAATAGGTTCCCAATAAGGGGCTGGGCCGAGGTTGGTCAGGAGCACAATCCTCCTCCATCTGGCAACTCATGTTGCATGATTAATGATCAAACCATTTTAAAAAGCACGTCAATTGGTCAGAACCTCTGAAAAAATGTCATATGAACGTGTCAAACTAGGTTCTTGCAGATGTTTCACAGCCTGGTGGGTTTTTTCCATTACGTAATTGATCATAAAGTTAAAAGGCAAATGTACTTTATTATTTTTTCTGAATGTTAATTGATCAAGTGGGTCACTCTTTCATGTTGTATTAAGTTGCCTGTTTTTGTGTTTTAAAAATAGTTTTTATGTCTTTTTTTAACCAGGCCACTTCTTTTGGGCTTGTTTCTGTAGACCTTGTTCTGTTGTTGTTGTTTTGTGTTATGGGAGCTGGCGGGCGACACGGTGGCTGGGTGGGTAGCACCGTCACCTCACAGCAAGAAGGTCCTGGGTTCGAGCCCAGGTGGAGCAACCTGGATCCTGTCTGTGTAGTGTCTGCATGGGTTTACTCCGGATACTCTGGTTTCCTCACACAGTCCAAAGATGTGCATTAGGGTAATTGATTACACTAAATTGGCCCGATGTAACCTTTTGTTTGTTGCTAAAATGCCCGTTGATGCTGATAGTGACGTTAAATAAATACAAGCAAACAAACACTGGATCTGGCAACCCGTGGTGTGTGTGCGTGCCTTGTTTTGCTACACTTGTGAGGACCAAGTGTCCTTATAATGATAGGAAAATTTTGGGAACCTGGAATTTTGACTTATGAGGACTGTTTTGCCTGTCCTCAATTCTTTAATTGCTTGTTCACAAAAACTATTTGACAAACCGAAAAAGCCAAAAGATGTGCTTTAAGTTACTGAGGTTATGGTTAGGGGTTGGAATTAATTAGCTTTAGTAATCAATCATGTCAATTTACACTTATGTTCTTATTTGACCCGCAGGACTGCTCCCGCCCTCTCTCTATAGAGGCGGACGCTGATGGCTGTTACCCCTTGGATGGTCGGATCCTGTGCATGAAGTGCCACACGATGCGTGCCAAGCAGGCCATGAAGTGATTGGCAGAGACTTGTCTTGCGTACCGTACCGAAAACCAAACCTACGATCAAAGATTGACTGTGCTTTGAGTATATATGAGGCGTTGTTGTGAGTTTTGTAGCTTTCCATTCCCTTTTCTTGCCATAACTGTCTATTTGTATGACTCTGCTTCGCTTTATCAGCAGGACCAGGCCTTTAAAGCTATACCTATAGAAGCTGTTGCTTTATTATGCATGGCCTTTAGAAACGACCGTAGCCTTCTACCAAATTTCGCCTTTCGCCAGGCCTGTCTTGCATTTGCAGAGGGCTTCGAAAGCTCAAGCACACCTCAAGTGTCAGTGTGGGACGGGCTAAATGCGTTGGTTGTGGACGATTGGGGTGTAGGGTGAACAAATGAGGGGACGTGGTATGGAATTGGTTCAGTGTTCACCCCAGTATGTTCAAGTCCCATAAAGCTTACTACAGCCTCCTGAACAAGAGCTCATGTCGCCTGTGTGTACTAGTGTTAACGAAATAATAGCTAAATTATTGGAACAATTGCCACTAGGCAATCTGCCTTTCCAGATAGACCTTGCAATAAATGGGTTAGGGGTTAAGCAAAGCTTTGCTCGTCTTGCATGTTGCATGAGTAATGATCAGACCTTTTTAAAAAGCACACAAGTTGGCCGAAAACTCGCTAATGTGTCGTCAAAGCAATCTAGTTTCACAGCCTGATGGTTGACGTTCCATGATCAATGGATCTTTTGGTCAGTATGACCGATCAGCTGTCAGGAAGACGAGTTCAACGATATCTTGCGCGTTCAGTATTCGAATCATTTGGGTGTTTACTGGGAACAACTGTGTTGGGAATCTTTCTTGCACAAGGGATTTTAAGTGGTTTAAAAGTATTAGACAGAGCAAACCAACAGCGTGTAGGGGAATGATCACATTTGGGTATTTTTGCACATCACTCACAGCATCACACACAAATGGCTTGGGTTGAATGCAGCATCAACAGCCAAAAAATGCACTCTGAAATGAAGGAAGCCATTAACTCTGGGGTTTTAAACAAAACAGTCTCATCTAAAACCACTCTCACATTAGTTTAGCTGGATGGATGGTTAAGTAAAAAACTGATGTTGTGACCTTTCTGGAAATCGAATCATTCCAAAGGTATTGTCAATTCCTACATTTGAATGTAACATTCCCTGAAAAGGCCTTGTGTCCCGTGTCCGGCTCTCCCGCGACCCTGACTAGGATAAGCGGATACGAAAACGAATGACTGAATTCCCTGAGAAGACCTTTTTCTACTTGCTGTATGCATGTTTAACTATGCTCATATTCTGCACAGTACTGCACACACTCTCTCTCTCTGTGGTGAATAGAACATCTGGACAGTCTCTCATTATTATACCATGTAGCCATGGGTCTAGTTTGCAATACTTGCCATATTCGTAGCCATTAAACCCTTGCCTTTAGTTCCAAACCCTGATGCATATTAAAGTGTAGATCCCATCCCATTGACCAGATGCAGTGTTTGTATATTATGTGTTCATGGCCATAGCAAGGATTTATATTTGGTCATGTCATGTCAGTATTAAGATACTGCTGTCTGTACACGGTTGACCATTCGTTCTAATGACGCGCCATTTCATTTTACCACGTATATACAACATGCTTTCTTTGGCTTCTTGAAAAGCAATTTAAAATTACTTTCCAGTATGTGAATGTGTGTATGTTTACGGTCTGAGCTGTGTCAAGAGTTTTTTTTTTGTTTGTTTGTTTTTGCGCATTCGAGCTCTCATTTTGTACTGTATTATAAAATAAAAATTGTCATTCCGCTCAATTTTCTCTAAGCTGTTTCCCCTCCTGAAATGATGCTCAGTGATGTTGGATTTTAAAGTCGGTTGAAGTCACATTAATCCTAAACTGTTGTTTCTATTTCAATGCCTACTTTGGATGATAGTAGCTATGTGGGACTGTGGTTGGTGTTTCGAAACCAAATTTCCAAGAACTGGGTTACCTGTTAAAAATAAAATAAAATTTAAATTCCTCTTTTTTTGGTTCCTACCAAGACATTTGATGCTATAAATATCACATCTGTCGAATACCACGTTTTGTTTTATTTGGTTGCTTTTTTAATATGCTCCACTTTGACAGAAAACAAACAAAAGTTGAAAGATGTGGTAGCCTAGTGGTTAAGGTACTGGACTCTGGACCAGAAGGTCCAGGGTTCAAATCCCACCTCTGCCAAGTTGCCACTGTTGGGTCCTTGAGCAAGACCCTTAACCCACTATTGCTTGGATTGTAAGACTGTACCAATTGTAAGTCGCTCTGGATAAGAGCATCTGCTAAATGCTGTAAATGTAAATGTGTGGAAAGTTGATCTGCACCTCCAGTATGGTAAAACATCTAAAGTACCAGCATGATATTGAGCTTCAGCAGTGCCATGTTCGACCATCTCTTAATGCTGCATTATCTTGGAGAGTCGAAGCCGCTTAATGTGGACAAAGCTTAATGTGGTTTAATGCACCAAAATAATGACCTAGGACCTAGGTAGCCTAGCTGGTAAAGTACTGGATTCTGAACCAGAACGTTCAAATCCCACCTCTGCCAAGCTGCCACTGTTGGGTCCTTGAGCAAGACCCTTAACCCACAATTGCTTGGATTGTAAGACTACATCAATTGTGGATAAGGGCGTCTGCTAAATGCTGTAAATGTAATATAAATGTAATGTAATGCTGTAATATCTACTGCTGAAATGACAAACGTGGTCCAAAGGGAAAGGGAAAAACCTATTGTAATGAAATTGCTTAACGTAAAAAAGATTACTTTCCCTTTGGACCACGTTTGTCATTTCAGCAGTAGAGAACACTCATGACCAGTAGTAATTGATAGAAGTTTGGTGTTCCTAGGTCATTGTTTTAGTACATTAAGCCACATTAAGCTTTTACATTTGTCATTTAGCGGACGCCCTTATCCAGAGCGACTTACAGTTGATAGTCCTACAATCCAAGCAGTTCAAGGACCCAACAGTGGCACCTTGGCAGTGGTGGGATTTGAAAACCATGGCCCTTCTGGTCCATAGTGCAGTACGTTAAAACTGCTAGGCCACCAACACCACAGTCCCATATAAACATGTCATTTATCATATGCCCAATATCCAGAGCAACTCGCAACAGATACCATCTTACAATCCAAGCAATCGTGGCTTAAAGGCCTTGCTCAAGGAGCCAACAGTGGCAATTTGGCCGAGGTGGGATATGAACGGTTTGATTCATAGTCCAGTGCCTTAACCACTAAATGAATACTTTCACTTTGGACCAGAGATTTGTCATTTCTAGATCTTTCCCATGATTGTTTTAGTACATTAAGCCATGTTAAGCTTTGTTCACGTTAAGTGTTTCAGACTCTCCCGCGTTAGCCAGCTCCACAGACCGCGTTAGCAGCTAGCTAGCATATCCAGTAGAGCCAACCTGTGTGAGACTCCTTTCTCATTAGCAAGAAAAGGCTAAAATTCATGAATCACACAGCCACAAAAGTGTGATGGTCTACAATGTCCTCTCGTGTTGTAGCCATAAGACTGCTGGGGTTATGTTAATCACATCCCAGCATTCCTAATTTTAGAGATTGCTTTTTATTTTGTAAGAAAGATTTGAAAGTTTCTGCATTCATTTATTTATTTCTCTCTCGACAGTGCATAATATCATTAAGTGTTTCAAGGAATCTGGAGGAATTTCAGTCCATAAAGGGTAAGGATGCAAGGTTGCAAGACCCACGATCTCCGATCCCTCAGACAGTACTGCATCAGTAGCTGATAGAACCACATGGGCAAGGGATTTCTTGATCCAATTTTTATCAACTGTTACAATATGGAGTTACATTCACAAATGCCACTTAAAATGTTAATCATGTCCAGAAGTGGTTTCAACTTTTCGGGGCTTGGAGGCATCATCATGGACCATTACACAGTGGAAACGTGTATTGTGGTCAGACCAATCCGTATTCCAGATCTTTTTTTGGAAGAAATGGATGCCATGTGCTCAGGACCAAAGTTAAAAAGGACCATCCAAACTGTTATCAGCAACAAGTCCAAAAGCCAGACTCTATCATGGTATGGGGTTGGGTCAGTGCCCTTGGAAAAGGTCATGTACACAAGGTATTTCTCACACATTTGTTGATAAACTGGAGGAGATCTGCCCTTCTTTACATCTCAAAGACCCAGCCTTTCGTAGATACTGTTTTTTTTTTCACCAAACGAAGATTATCATCACTTGTGGACCTCAACTGTTCGAAATCACATCATTATTTAGTCTTTTACCTCATTACTAGGCCTAAATTCCCCTCGTCCCAGTTCTTTTGGAATGTGTTGCAGGCCTGAAATGTAGGAATGGAGTTGCTGAAATAGCCAACTAAAAATGGTGCTCACATGTCCAGTTTGTAACCTCATCATGACTCTGAAATCAGCTGACATTTCCAGAAGGTATTTTTGTGTCTCTCAGTCAGTGTGTTTTCTGAACGTGATCGTTCCCATAAAACATGACGTATGGAGTCGACGCACAGACGTCCTCCCTCGTCCTATCAGCTCACACCAGCCTCACCCTTCACTGATAGCACAGAGTGAAGACGTGCGTGTTTGGGCTTTTCAACAGCCACAACGTAGGGCCACAATACAATATATAAGAAGTTACACTGTCAAGCACTGTGTTGTTCAACTGTTTCCTGTTTTTTAAAAAGTGCATACTTTTTACAGGGATTCCATCTGAATAAAGTTTAAATGGCTTGATAAAACAGTATATCACTCACATAGAGATACAGGAGATTTAAGGTCGAAGGAGAAAGATGAAGGGGAGGGGTATAGGGAAATGCCAGCATACTCAGCTTTATCAGCATGTGAAAGACAGGAGGAGGATCACTGAATTCTGATGACAGAAATAGGGTCATGAGATAGGGTCAAGAGATGTCAGCTGGTCGCACGGAGAAGAAATTCTGATGGCTTTGAGGACACACGGAGAAAGGAAATATGGATGAAAACCCCTCAGCTCAGCAGGTACAGCCAGAAATAAGCAAATATTTCAGCCATAGAAATGCTGGTGTGCTGTCAGTAATGAGAAATGGTTTAGTTGATGTTACTTTGACGTTCTAGGGTTTGGTAATGTTTTGATTTTGTGTGTGTGTGTTCATTATTGTGTCAGGGCATAATTTAGATGTTAAAGTTGAAAAAAAGCATTATGCGGTTTCAGAAAAAAATATCCTCAAGTAGTTACTAGACTAGTGCTTTCTTTGTACAACCCCAAATCAGAAAAAGCTGAGGCGGTATAGAAAATAAAAGAAACTGACTTGTATTTCATTTCAGAGAGACAGTATGAGATATTTAATGTTTTGTCTGGACAACTTAATTTCATTTGTTAATAAAAATCCATTCCTGCATTTCAGGCCTGCAACACATTCCATAAAAGTTGGGACGGGGGCAATTTAGGTCTAGTCATGAGGTGAAAAAACTAAACAATGATGTGATTTCAATCAGGTGATTATAATCATGATTTGGTAGAAAAGCAGCACCCAAGAAAGCCGGATCTCCAGTTTGTCAAGAAATGCGTGAGAACATTACTGAAACAATGTTCCTCAAAGAAATATTGGAATGGATTTATGTATTTCAGTCTTAACTTGCTCTGATTGGACTTGTTTTGTATTGTCTTGTTGATAAATGCATGGAAATGATGTTGTCTTGAAGGCTCTAAAATCTTGTTGCTGATCATTTACTTCCAATGGATGGCGTCCATTACTTAGAAAAATGATCTGGAATACTCCTCGTCTGATCACGATTCACATGGTCCCAGATGCTTCTGAGCAAAGAGAAGTTGCAGATATTGCAATCCTGAAATGCAGGAATGGATGGTTATTAACAAATGAAATAAAGTTGACCAAAGAAAACATGAAACAGGGTTCATACTGTCTGTAATGAATGGCATTTTCCATACCGTGCCAACTCTTTCTGTTTGGTGTTGTAACATACAGTGGGGCAAAAAAGTATGTAGTCAGCCACTGATTGTGCAAGTTCTACTACTTAGAATGATGAGAGAGGTCTGTAATTTTCATCATGGGTACACTTCAACTATGAGAGACAAAATGAGAAAAAAATCACATTGTTCAAGGGATTTTTTCACATTTTTCAAGAATAGATTTTTAATGAATTTAATTGTAAATCATGGTGGAAAATAAGTATTTGGTCACCCACAAACAAGCAAGATTTCTGGCTCTCACAGACTTGTAACTTCTTCTTTAAGAAGCTTTTCTGTCCTCCACTCGTTACCTGTATTAATGGCAAATGTTTGACCTTGTTATCTGTATAAAAGACACCTGTCCACAGCCTCAAACAGTCAGACTCCAAAC